>JAODAL010043380.1:0-33892 GCA_025379985.1 Phyllomedusa bahiana | reverse complement strand
ATACTGGATTCCATCAGCAGCTCTGCGTGGCAGTGAACTGGGGACAGGTAGGTAGTATATATGTTTTTTCCTTTTTTGCCCATCCCGGCCCTGATATCATGATTTTTCATTTTTTGGAGAAACTGCTTAATGTTTTTGGATGCTTAATATATTTTTGTATTTCTCAGTTTTCAGATTTCATTTACCTGACTATAAAAAAAACCTCAAAAACGAAATTTCTCCTACAGACAGTGAAATCTGCCACACGTGTCCTGAGGATCAGTGGCCAGATCCAGGAAAAACCAAGTGTGTTCCTAAATTCTATGATTTCCTCTCCTATGAAGAAGATACTTTGTCTTGGTTCTTCTCTATAGCAGTGATGCTCTGCTGCATGACAACCTGCTTTATCATAAGAAAGTTCCTCTTATATTGGGACATGCCTCTAGTGAAGGCCAGTAACCGAACTGTAAGCTTCATCCTCCTGGTCTCCATCTTGTTGAGCTTCCTCTGTGTGTTCTCCTTCCTTGGTTATCCAGTGGATATAACCTGTAAGATGAGACAAATATCCTTTGCTTCTAGGTGGCCATCGTTTCTATTTTAGCTAAGACTATCATGGTCTACATCGCTTTCAAAGCCACCAAGCCGGGCCGTTCCTGGAGGAAGTTGGTGGAGGTCAGGTTGTCCTATGATACAGTTGTAAGTTGTTCCTCTGTCCAAGTTCTCATCTGTGTTATTTGGTTGTTGGTTTCTCCTCCATATCAGGACTTTAACCATCACTCTTATCTTGGGAAGATCATCATCCAGTGTAATGAAGGATCTGATATCTTCTTCCACTCCATGTTGGGGTATATGGGGCTCCTGGCTGCTGTGAGCTTTGTTCTTGCTTTCATGGTGAGGACATTACCTGACAGTTTTAATGAGGCCAAGTACATCACCTTCAGCATGCTGCTGTTCTGCAGTGTCTGGATTGCCATGATCCCAGCTTATCTGAGCACCAAAGGGAAGAACATGGTGGCTGTGGAGATATTCGCCATCCTGACCTCATGTGCTGGGATATTGGGCTGTATATTTTTCCCTAAATGTTATATCCTGATAATGAAACCTGAGATGAACTGCACAAAGCAATTAGGTCAAAAGTAAAATATAAATCATTGTGTTCATTCTTTTCAACCTGTTACAATAAAGTATATATAAAACTGGTTATAGAGCATCATATTATGTACAGTATTTATTATTTAATTACCTTCTATGACCCTCATGATCCTCAGCTAAAAGTATAGTAGTAGAAGAAGTATAGTGACATCAATAAAACATGTGGCTTACCTCTCATTGTCTTGATTTTTGTTCCAGGTGATGCCCACTACCCCCAAATTTTGGCATTTTATAACTCATTGCTGTCCATGGCAAGCAGATAGATGGATAGATAGATAGATAGATAGATAGATAGATAGATAGATAGATAGATAGAAAAAATAATATCTCAGACTAATGCAATCAAGAAGTAACATTTAATCTGAGCCACATCAGTGCACACTAAGAGTGGCATCTATGTGCTCAGAAAGGGAGATCACCTGCAAGGGTTGGTTGTGGCCAACTAAAATAACCGCCAGTTACTAGAGAAGAAGTGATACAGCGCTTGGTCCCCTTCCCTGGATTTAACTGTATGTAGATGATTAATATGAGGATACAACTTGAGATGTTTCCTGCCTGGATCTCTGCACCGTGTGGGCCACATAGTGAGACATTCCAGTGATTCAGGGGCACAGTGTGGAACAAAGTTTTAATCAAGAGGGAACATTGTGGATTTTTTTCTCTATTCAGGGGCATAGAGTAGGGAAGAATGTTAGACTGCGGAGAATATCATCATGGATACAGTGAGGGGCATTTTAAGTGACACTGTTATGTTAAGGGTCACTGTGTGGCGATGTCCTGTAAAAGGGAGCAGCTGAACATGTGGGGAGAAAAATCTGCGGAGATAAGTTGTGACCTGGAGAAGTCATCATGATTGTCTTGATCAGATGGAAAAAAAAAGGAAGAGAAAGATTCAAATTATAGCTAGTATTTATGTAATAGGGTTGCTTCTGGCGTCTGTAAGGGTGCATTGAGCTTAGAGTTGGCGTCATGATTGAGATTCGGCTTGGTTTTGGTAGTGTATTTATCTTATCAGCTTAGTTTTTGTGTTATATATTTGTTACTAGACCCTGTGCTTTTGCTTTAACAAGCTTCCCCCACGCATTCATTGTATTAATGTAGCTGATGCCTGTCTATACATATTGTTTTTTTTGCTTATAATAACACCAACTATAACAGCTGACATTGACTCCTTGATAAACCCACCTATTAGTGTGGGAAATGCATCAGAGGGCACTCTGTGGCTATTTTTGTTGCCAATATACATTGTGAAACATCTCCCTCTTATTCTCTATAGATCGCTATTGTGGTATTTGGAATATATGGGATATTTGGGTTTGTGCTAGAGTGTTATTTAGGGACATTTTGTCCTAGGAGTTATATGCATGTCAATAGTACCAACACTATTTCTTTTTTAGTGATAGTGTAAGGTTTTTGGGGTAGGGATTTGTTCCCGTGTGGGGTCCCCCTTATTATGGCGGTCACCCCATTTTAGGCAGGCTTTATTTTTGAGGGTACAATAGATTAAGTGTCTTTTGAATATTTTTAACTATTATGTAATAAATATTATGTATTATATTTCGGCTTATTCTTTTCCCCAGTTTCTCTCTGTGATTGTGAGCTTTGTTCTGGTAATGTATTTCTATTATGAGCTTTGTTTTGATGCTTTTTTTTTTTTAGAGCTAAACTTTGTCTTATTTATTGTTCATTCTGGTGATTTATTTGTTATGACCCTGGTTCTGGTGCTGTATTTATGTACTGAGCTTGGTTCTGGTGCTGTTTTTGTGTACTGAGCTTAGTTCTGTGTGTATTATGACGGCTTGGTTTGGTGGTGTTTTAAGTTTCAGGCTTGGTTTAGTGGTTTTATTTGTGTTTCTGAGCTTGGTTATAGTGGTGTATTGATGTACTGAGATTGGTTCTGGTGGTGTGTTTATGTACTGGGCTTGGTTCTGGTGGTGTATTGATGTACTTAGCTTGGTTCTGGTGCTGTATTTATGTTATTAACATAGCTTTTGTGCTGTATTTTGAGCGTTTTCGGCGAGATGCCTTCTTCAGAATGTCTGGAAACAAAAACATGGTATAAGAAGCAGAATACATAACAAAGAAATCGGGAGAAAACTATCAGAAAAATCAAGGCTGGGAGTGCTACTAGGGAACAAAAAATAAGACATAGAGAAGGGGAGAACAGATGAGAAGGATGGTAGTATCAGATGTAAGTGGATAGTGAAAAGCAATGGCAGATATAATATAATAAAGAATGGTAGTACAGGAAATGAGACTATTAAAGATGAATAGGTGATGGATGCTAGTAGTATAATGTTGTACCGTGTTAGCCATAGAAAGTAGTAGAAGAGTGAAGAAATCAGGCCATACCTAGAAGCTAACTGAGTATATTTGATGGTGAGCTTTTGAGAGTACTAGTTATCATCTTCAGACATGATGCTATACAAGATACTGAAAATTCACAGACATTTTATACACAAAAGACCTGGATCTTCAAAGAAACTTAGAATCTTTTAAAATAACAAAATGCAATAAAAGCAGGGAAGTCATTTACAATAGGTCAAGAAATAAACAATCTGGAAACTTGTGAGGCGTGACAGAGACATCAGTAATTCCTGTTTGTTATCTCTTAGCCATCAGGTCATGATTTGTGGTCCTTCACAGTTCACACATAGTTTGACATAAAGCTGGCATGGATATTTAATCCATTTTGTAGAGTTTTAAACTTTTGCATTAATTTAAATTCCCATTTCTTTCTCTCCCTCTGCGTTTTAAAATGTCCCTTTAAAACCATAGTCTTCAAATGTTCAATACAGTGGTACTCTCTGAAAAAGTGTGCGGACACTGGAAGATCAGTTCTGCTGTTATTAATAGTGAATCTGTGTGAGTTCATGCGCTGGCTGAGTCTCTGCCCTGTTTCCCCCACATAGAGGCCTGTGCTGGGACATTACATACACATTATCAAATACACCACATTGCTAGACCTGCAGGAAAATGTCCCCATAATTCTGTGAACTTGATGTGACTGTGGAACAGGTACGCTGTCAGCAGTGTGCATGTGCCTGCAGGTCTTGCACCTGTTCTGCAGGCAGGGTGAGGTGCCATTTTCAGTTGGGGCCTTCAGGGCACTCCGGACAATAATACGCCACAGGTTTGGTGGTTGCCGAAAAGAAGAGGAGAGGGGCAACTGGGAATATTTCTTTAAATCTGTTGTCCCTGTGTAGCACAGGTTGGAGTTCCTTTTTGATCCTTCGTAGGATCTCCAGCTGTGGGTTGTAGGTGACAACTAGGCGCACTCGTTCTTCATTCTGGGTCTTGATGGCTGCTGCTTTGCTGATTTGATTGTCAGTCACTTTTGGTTTGTATCCCAATTGAAGAAATTTCGTCCTCAGATCCAGGAGGTGTTTGTCCAAGTCTGTCTTGTTGGAGCAAATAAGATTATACCGTATAGCCTGGCTGTATATAATGGATTGTTTTGTGTGCTTGGGGTGGAAGCTGTCGTTTCTGAGGTAGGCCGTTCTGTCTGTGGGTTTGTGGTATACTGATGTGAGTAGACGATGGTCTTTGATGTGTATTGTGGTATCTAGAAAGTGGATTTTGCTCTCGGAATAGGTAAGTTTAAAGTTGATGGTGGGGTGAAAGTTATTGAAGTCATTGTGGAATTTAAATAGGGCCTCCTCGCCCGCAATCCAGTGACAAGGATATCATCAATATAACGGAGGTACATCATGGGTTTGGTAGTGCATGTGGATAGATATGCTCCTTCTAGTTCTGCCATAAAGAGGTTTGCATACTGGGGCGCACATCTTGACCCCATTAAGTTCCCTTCGCTGTAGTATAGGTCCTTCCAGGTGAAATAGTGGGGCTGATATAACTGTATGAGCTGTGTGAGGTTTTGTTGGGGGGTTTTGTTTCCCAGGTGCGCCCGACATGCTGCCCCCACCCTTTTGGGAAAAAGTTTGTATAAAGGTTTCTACACCATGTGGCCAAAATGGTACCTTTAGGGGGGACCGAGGGCATTTAGTTTTTAAGAAGGTCCGCGGTGTCCTGGATGAGCTGGGTATCTCTGCCCCGGGGTTTTGGGAATTTTCCACCCAACCTAGATGCTCTGTCAGTGCCAAATTTCCCGGAAATAATAGGCCTCCCCTGGGTTGCCATCTTTGTGGTTTTTGGGGGAGCAGTAGAACCACCCGGGCCCTGGGTTTTGGGAAAAAAGCACCTCTACTGCTTCTGGCCTGATTTGGAAACTTCTTGATCAACCCTTTAGCTGTTTTATAAAGGCCTCTGTGTGATGGATGGTAATATAGGAAATAATATTATTGAGAATAATGCTAGAGAAAAGTACGAGATGGTTGACAAAAATCAGATATAGAGGGAAAATGAGATATATGGATGATGTGGGGAAAATGGATGATAATGGAATGAAAAAGTTGGGGTAATAGTATGGTTTTTTAGGTAATGAAAATGTAGTAGGGTAAGTAGGTATGGTATGTTAGGGTTTTGATAATAGTATGGAATAGAGGTTTTTTTTGGTTTGTAGGGTAATAAAAACATAAAGGTTAAACCGAAAGAGGGAAAAATGTAGAAGAAAAGTAATATAAACATAGCGGGTGGCCCCGATGAGAATGAGGCTAATGGTAGATACCGGAAAAGATATGGGTACCAAGTAAGTTTTAATGGAAAAAAAGGGGAAACAGAGGAAAGTGTTAGGCTTAGACATGGAAATCCTATAAACGAGGAAGCAGGGCAACATGGAGGGGTTTCTGCGGTGATCAGAGGAAGGTATAGACCTGGAGGAGTGATCAGATAAGGAGCTGGAGCTGTCTGGTAAGGGGTGCGTGCAGTGCTTTATTGGTTTTAATATCAACCCTTTGTTTTCGGTTCAAAAAACGAATGTTCGACTCAAACATAACTTTTCTCGAGCAGTTTGATCAACACTAGTAAATTGTCCCTCATTCTTAAGGAGGCCACTCCTGGCAAACAGGATCCAGTGTTCTGACATTGTATGCTCCAGCGAAAACAACATACTGACACCATCCAATGTTAGGAAATTGAGCGAGACAGTGCCCAAAAGTGAAGAGACCCTGGATCTATAAGTATATTAGGGTGTGAATTGGGATCAAGCAATGCATGGGTCTGGTTTGAGTTTTGGCTTTCGACTTTTTTTGTCCGGTGCACGGTCTGGTTAATCTCGAGGTCTGGTTTGGGTGTTCAAATAAATTATATTCAGAGTTCAGTATGGGGTCTAAATGTGGGGGGACGAAAAAAACTTTTTTTGATTTGGGCACACCAAAGCTTTTTTAAAAAAAAAACTAAGCATAGGTGCACACTGGAAAGGCAAAATAATCTTTTAAAAATCATGGCACAAAAAAAAAAAACTAAGCAAAAACATCAAAGGCTATGGAATTTTTTTAAAAAATGCATTACGCAATGAATTGTGAAAACTGGGATTCTTAGTTCACAGTTTTGTCAAAAATTTTTAAACTCCCCCCCAATTGCGTAAAAAGGTGACCCAGAATTTTTTTGGGGTTACAAAAACATAAAATGTTTACCTTTTTAAATTTGGGGCTGTTCAAAAACTACAACATTAGGCAGTGAAAAAAAACTTGTTTGCTGAATAACCTGCATGGTTTTTTTTTAAAAAAGAGGTGGGACGGAGTGCAGCAAAGCCAAAAATTGAGGTTGCTTATTTTTTAGTGTCCCACAGATATTTGGAATGAGTATTTTTTTGCCTTGCCGGTTGACCTATCTTACGTTTTTTTTTCAAAAAATGCTTTTGGCATTTAGGTGTATGATCAATGGTCTAAATTAATGTAAGGTCTTATTTGTGTTATGTGGTCTAAAATATTAATGGACTAGAACAGAAACACAGTGGTGTTAAAGGGGTTGTCTCACCAAAAAGATGAGCTTTCCACATGTAGGCAACTGTAAATGAAGACTTTTTACAAATATATTGCTTTGTTTATTTTGCTTTGTTGAAGAGATGAGAGTTTTCCTGCTCTGAGTGAACACAGGTTTCTCTTTTTACTGCCCCACTCTCCCCTTCTCTGCTTTTTGTCATATCTGAGAGCAGGGACTTACATGGCCACAGGTCAGCACACCGGACACCGGAAAATTTTAAAACAGAGTGGGGTTTTCTTAACAAAGGGATAAAACTTTTGTTAAATTTGAGCTCTGAAGTTCTCTGCTCTGTAGATAAATTCATGCTCTCATGGAGGGGCAGTTTTAAAAGTGGAAAATTTGGGGTGAATCAATCACTGCCAAAGCACCACCCACAGCCTGACCAGGAAGAGACAGGAAGCATAAATCTGGAGCTTATTTTCGTTCTGTGAAACAACACGGTGAGACCACCCCTTTAATTGTACGAGATGCTTTTATTTGTATTTATTTCATTATGCAGGTATATTATTACTATTATTAGCATTTTTAGGTAAAATTTTTGTGATAGGGAGGACATCAAAAAAAACGTTTATTTTTTCCTATCCCAAAACTTTTTGTTTGTGGGTTTGCTTTTTGTAAACTCATCGCTCTTCAAATAAAAAGCCACCTTTCCCCATCCCCGGATTGTTCCTTTTAGAAGGGGCATTATCTAAAATACTGTACTATTCCCAAAATATAATGTATTTGAGCCTAAAAAGGGGAAAAAAATTTTTACAGGAGCCAAAAGTTACTGTTTGTTTATCTGGCTCTTGTTCTAATTGGGGCCCCGACTCTACCTTTTACCCAAAGTTTTTCTACATAATTCCATATCTTTGCTTTTTTTCCCTTCTTGCCCATACTTAGTTTTCCCCTTTTTGCTTGGCTGATACCTCTTCCATTGTCAACTCTTGGCATTGTTCTGATATACAAGCTACTACCTCAAATTTGTGACCTTTATGGGAAACATGAGCTTAGAATCCATCTGGAAAAGATCAAATCTTCTTTTGAGGTTCTAGAGTGAAGAACAGGGAGACTCTTTTCTACAGTTATGCCCCAGGGCTGTCTCATCCATTGGGAACACTAAATAGTTGCCAAGCCTATAGGATCTAAAAAATTTTGGGGATGTCCTAGAACCCAGAGCACTCCCTGGATCCCCCGGGTAGGTCCCTAGAAACCCCCGAGCACATGCCCCCGGATCCCCAGAGGTAGTTCTAGAAAACCCGGGAAGCCCACCCCCCAAAAAAAAAAAGAATTTAAACCCAAACAAATGCCCTGGATCCCCAGAGGTATGTCCTAGAAACCCAGAGCACATGCCCTGGATCCCCAGAGGTATGTCCTAGAAACCCAGAGCACATGCCCTGGATCCCCAGTGCTTAAATTCCTGTTTGCACATTCTCAGGATGCATGAATAAAGAAAAGCAATGGAAGAGCACAAAGTCGTCATCTCCTGCACCACCCAGAGGCTTTTTCAGCTATAGACTGCTATAGGTTTTTTTAGGGTACAAGGTGTCATGGAAACATTAGAAAACAGGGGATTTATGCCCCCCAGCTCACTGCGTTTGTAGCTATTTATATGTATTCATTTATATAAAAGACATCATTTTATATGATTACATTTACTGTATATAGACTCTAGCAACTTCATTGTTGTTCTGGCACTGGTGCATGGTCTTGGGAAGATGTGGGGGGGTTATAATACACCAAGGTATGTTTCCTTTTCATGGGTTTTTGGTTTAAGGGGTGGTTGGTGTGATACTATGTGATGGATTGGTTGAGGTGTGCTTGGGTGTTCATGTGCTGGGTGTGGTTTGGGTGTATTGGGGGTGACTCCATGTGCATGGGTGTGGTTAGAGGTGTGACTTGGTTTGATATCATGTGCATGGACATGGATAGAGGTGTGGCTTGTGTGATATCATGTGCATGGACATGGTTAGAGGGTGGGTTTTGGAATCATGGCATGGCTGGGTTGGGCGGCTTGTGTAAATCATGTCTTAGTATTGTTTAAAAAGTGGCATGTTGTGGGTATAATTTTTGTTTTGGGTGTTTGTATTAGAGTTGGGTCTTGGTGTGATATCATGTGCATGGACATGGTTAGAGGCATGGCTTGTGTAATATCATGTGCATGAGTTGTGGTAAAGATGTGGGCTTATGTGATATCATGTGAATGGGTGTAGTTAGAGTGTAGCTTGGTGTATTACCATGTGCATGGGTGTGGTTAGAGGTGTGGCTCAGTGTATTACCATGTGCATGAGGGTAGGTAGAGTGTGGCTTGGTGTGATACCATGTACTTAGGCAGGGCCCCGCTGTTCCCATAAGCCCATGATGTTGTGAAGTAGGTCCTATGCTGACCTATGGATCACATAGATTATAGAAGGATGAAGCATCTTCAATTCTAAGTCTTTTCTATTACAGAATACATATATTCCTCAAAATGAAGTATGAAAAACCTGTTAGTGGTTAAGATAGAGAAAATGGTGTGGTCACACACTGCTCCATACCCAGGCAATATTATACCCTCAAGGGATTCTCTTCTAAGTCCTTCCAATTTCCAAAAAAACCCAGTAAGTTCAAGTCTCAGCATTATTATAAATCTAATTGGACCTGAGCAAAAGCCAACAAACCTCCGATGTCACCTGCTGCTCTTGGTATTGAACCTGAAGCCTCATTGCTTTCATTGATCTGCTTTGTATGTTTGTGTAGGGATACTCCAGAGTGAAGAACCCCTTTAAGTTTACATATTGTATCATCTTTCCCACGGCCATGTACTTTGTGCTGGTTACTTTCCTTTAAATCCAACTTGATTTTTCCCCTTTTGATTGCACCTTATTATATTATTTTTATTTTTCAATTGGTTAAAGCACCGGGATGTTTATTTGCTGATTGTTTGCATGTTCACGTGTTATTGATTGGCTATTGAACATTATCTACTTTCGCTACTGCAGATTCATTGTGTCTCTCCAGGCACTGGTTTTGTATTTGGCCATGATTGGTGCATGAATTGTGCATGTGATTGTTTCCCAGTGATCGGAGCAGCTGGAAAGGGCTCTCTATATGAACTGGGCAGTAACTTGTACTTTTTTATTATTATTATTATTATTATTATTATTATTATTATTATTATTATTATTATTTATTATTATTTATTTTAGAGCGCCATTAATTCCAGGGTGCTGTACATTCGAGGGAATTACATACATAACAAAATGTTGAACAAATACAGTGGTGACGAAAATGACTAGTAACGATACAGAGAGGAAAGAGGACCCTGCCCGTGAGGGCTTACAATCTACAAGGAAGAGGGGGAGAGACAGAAGGTGTGGGGCGGACATGTTTTGTGGGCCGGTGTACTGGTGGTGGGGATAGTGTAGGTTATAGGCTATCCTGAAGAGATGAGTTTTCAGGTTGCTTTTGAAGCTGGTGAAAGTTGGGGAGAGTCTGATGTTTTGGGTTAAGGAGTTCCAGAGAGTGGGTGAAGCACGAGTGAAGTCTTGGAGACGGTTGTGTGAGGAGCTGATAAGAGGAGAGCAGAGAAGAAGGTCCTGTGAGGAGAGGAGATTGCGTGAGGGGAGGTATCTGGAGATTAGAGCAGAGATGTATGGAGGGGAGAGGTTATGGAGAGCCTTGTAGGTCAGGGTTAGCAACTTGATCTGAATTCGCTGGGCAATGGGTAGCCAGTGAAGGGATTGACAGAGGGGAGAGGCAGAGGAGTAGCGAGGAGAGAGGTGAATCAGACGGGCAGCAGAGTTGAGGATGGTTTGAAGGGGAGCGAGAGTGCTGGATGGGAGGCCACAGAGAAGGATGTTGCAGTAGTCGAGGCGGGAGATGACAAGGGCGTGGACTAGCGTTTTTGTATTGTCCAAGGTGAGGAATGGGTGGATGCGTGAAATATTTTTCAGGTTTAGGCGGCAGGTGGAGGTAAGGGTTTGGATGTGGGGTTTGAAGGATAAAGAGGAGTCAAAGGTTATCCCAAGGCAGTGGACTTGTGGAGCTGGTGAGAGAGTGTAGCCATTGACAGTGATAGAGAGATCAGGTGGAGGGATGGAGTGGGACGGTGGAAAGATGATGAGTTCTGTTTTATCCACATTTAGTTTTAAAAGAGGGAGGAGAAGAAGGAGGATATGGACGATAGGCATTCTGGGATCCGGGAGAGAAGAGCGTTAATATCAGGACCGGAGATATAAAGCTGGGTGTCGTCCGCATAAAGGTGGTAGCGAAAGCCATGTGAGGCTATGAGCTGACCCAGGCCAAGAGTGTACATAGAGAAAAGGAGTGGGCCCATGACTGACCCCTGGGGGACACCAACAGAGAGCGGGCGGGAGGAGGAGGTGGTGCAAGAGTGAGAGACACTGAATGTCCGTTCGGAGAGGTATGAGGAGATACAGGAGAGGGCCATGTCCGTGATGCCGAGGGAGGAGAGGATTTGTAGCAGGATGGAGTGGTCGACAGTGTCAAAGGCAGAGGACAGGTCTAAGAGCAGAAGCACAGAATAGTGGCGTGAGGCTTTAGCAGTTACTAGGTCTTTGGTGACCTTGGTTAGGGCAGTTTCAGTGGAGTGGTTGGGCATAAGCCTGATTGGAGTGGGTCAAGGAGAGAGTTGGAGGAGAGATGGAGAGGACAGTTGAAGATAGACATGCTGTTCCGGAGTTTGGATGCAAAAGGAAGCAGAGAGATGGGGGCAATAGTTTGGACAGTGAGGGGGGTTGAGAGATGGTTTCTGAAGGATAGGTGTGAGGGTCGCATGTTTAAATGAGGAAGGGAAGATACCAGAGGTTAATGATAGATTGAAAAGCTGGGTGAGGGCTGGGAAGATAACAGTGCTGAGGTCTGGGATGAGGTAGAATGGCAGTGGGTCAAGACTACAGGAAGCGAGGTTGGATTTGGACACTAGAGAGGAAAGGTTATCATGACTAACAGTGGGAAAGCAGGTTATGGAAGTGTTCACTGGGGACTGTGTCAGGGTAGGGGTGGGTGGTGGCGATGGTGGGGAAACTAGGTGGGCAGTGGGGACTGTGGGGTGAAACTTTCTCTGATGAGGTTGATCTTATTTAAGAAATGAGTGGCAAAATCGTCCGCTGATAGGAGAGATGGGGTAGGAGGTGCTGGGGGGCGAAGGAGAGAGTTGAAGGTGTTGAATAAATGTCTGGGGTTGTGAGTCAGGGAGGATATGATGGTGGTGAAGTAATCCTGTTTGGCAGTGGTGAGTGCAGACTTAAATGTATGTAGTGATTGTTTGTATGAGGTGAAGTCAGCAGTGGAGAGGCTTTTCTTCCAGCGGCGTTCAGCAATTCTGGAAGCTTGCCTCAGCTGTTTACTGGAGTGTGTGTGCCAGGGTTATCTGTTGATATTGTGGGTTCTGCTGTGTGTAAGAGGAGCGACTGAGTCAAGGGTGGTGGTAATTGTGTTGTTGTAGAAAGCAGCGGCTGTGTCTGGGTTGTCAAGTGAGGATATGGTAGAAAGAGGTGCAAGAGAGTCAGAGAGAGTGCGAGGGTTGAGGTTTTGCAAGTTCCTGCGGGGGTGCACTAGATGTGAGATAGGAGGAGCAGGTGGAGTGGAGATGGTGGAGAAGGTAATCAGGTTGTGGTCAGATATGGGTTGAGGGGAGTTTGAGATGTCAGATAGGGGGCAGAGGCGGATAAAGATGAGGTCCAGCGTGTGTCCGTCTGTGTGGGTGGCTCCAGAGGTCCACTGTGAGAGGCCAAAGGAAGAGCAGAGTGAAAGGAGTTTGTTGGCAGCAGAGAGTTGTGCATCAATTGGGATGTTAAAATCTCCCATGATGATAGTGGGGATGTCGGTGGAAAGAAAGTGGAGAAGCCAGGAAGAGAAGTGGTCAGGGAAGGTAGTGGCAGGGCCTGGGGGCGGCAGACCACAGCCACTTGCAAGTTGGAGGGGGAGAAAATGCAGACAGAGTGCACCTCAAAGTATGGGAGGGTAAGGGAGGGTATAGGTGGAATGGGAACAAAAGAGCAGGTGTCAGACAATAGAAGGCCAGCACCTCCTACATGCTTGTTACCGGGACGGGGAGTAGGGAGAAGTTGGAGACCACCGAAGGAGAGAGCAGCAGGGGAGAGAGGGGGTCAGCCAGGTTTCTGTTAGACCTTCATTGTTTCCTCACATCTTGACTGTTGATCATTAATTTTCTTGGTGATTGGGACCTCTCCTGACTCTTCACATTGATAAACATTTTGTACCTGACACATAACTGGCCCATTGGTGGCTTTAAAGGGGTTGTCTCACTACAAAGATTAGCTTTCAACATGTAGGGAACACTAAGGGGGACATGTCTGAAAACTGTCTTGGTCTAAGACTTTTCTTATTGCCCATAGCAACCAATCAGTATTTCCCTTTCATCTCATATAGAGCTCTGAAAAAAATTAAAGGGGTGCTCTGATTGGTTGCTATGGGCAACAAGAAAAGTCTTAGACCGAGACAGTTTTCAGACATGTCCCCCTAAATGAAGAAGTTTTCCAAATACATTGGTTTGTTAATTTTTTTTTGTTGAGGAGCTACAAATAATTTTGTCACCTTCTGAGGACTTTCAGGTTTCTCTAGTTACTGACCTGTTTGATTGTTCTCCTCTGCTGTTTGTCTTATCTGAAAGCAGGGAGTGACATCATTATTCAGGTCACAGCACAGAACTGCTGGCAGCCTGAGAGATTGTGTGTTATCTGATCGTTCAGACAAAAGACACTAATTACTACTGTTTATTTTAGCTCTGAAGCTTCTCTGGGCCTCAGAGCAGGAAATTGTTTATCTAATCTAGACTAATTAGCAGAAATCTGAATACACCCAGCTCATATGCCAATTACACATAGCTCGACCAGGAAGTGACGGGAGGCATTAATGAAAGCTGCTGCTGACTCTATGAAACAGTGAGATGAGACAACCTCTTTATGGAATTAATGCCATCTTCACTATTTATATGACTAAGGGTGCGTTCCCACTGCACAGGACAAACCGACCGGTATTTGTCCTGTTTTGCGGCCCTCCCCACGGCTGCGGGGGTGGGTGGCGAGTTTTCTCCGCAATGAGTGGAGAAAAGCCCTCCCCCCTTCACATTCACAAGCACCGGTTTTCAGACAGAAGATTGTGCTTGATGAATGTTTTGTGGGCGGAAAAAACGCCGGACGGATAACCCGTGCACTGGGGACTGCTACACGGGTTTTCCATAGAGCACCATTGTGCTCATTTTCGGCCGGTTTTTCAGGCGGTCTGCAAAACCGGAAACCGCCAGAAAAACCGGCCGAAAACCCGTGATGTGGGGACATGCCCTAAGAGCACAACGGCTGGAAACACATCAGATGGAGCCGTGATGAAAGTCTAATCATCTTCAAGCATTTCCTAACCATTGTAAAATAAAGTTTGAGATTGAAACTTTTCCCATACTAGAGCTGGAAGCCACCATCTGTGTACATCATTCATGGTCTCAGACTGACTAAACAATTGTCTTACAGAATAGCCCAGGAATGAGGCAGATAGTGTCACCAAGCATTGATGGACTAAAACCCTTCTTAAAAACTTGCTGAAAAACTCTAGGACTAAGCAATGTGACGAAGGAACAAAAGTTTACCCACATGCAGTACACCAATAGAGAAAATGTGATTTAAGAGTACAGTATCTCACAAAAGTCAGTATACCCCTCACATTATATACAGTATCTCACAAAAGTCAGGACACCCCTCACATTTTTGTAAATATTTTATTATATATTTTCATGGGACAACATTGAAGATCTGACACTTTGATACAATGTAAAGTAGTCAGTGCACAGCTTGTATCACAGTGTAAATTTGGTGCCCTCAAAATAACTCAACACAGACATCAATATCTAAACTGCTGGCAAAAGTGAGTACACCCAAATTGAAAATGGACCAATTGTGCCCGATTCACCACTTTCCCTCCTCAGTGTCATGTGACTCGTTAGTGGTACAAGGTCTCAGGTGTGAATAGGGAGCAGGTGTGGTCAATTTGGGGCAATAGCTCTCACACTCTCTCATACCGGTCACATGAAGTTCAACATGGCTCCTCCTGGCAAAGAACTGTCTGAGGATCTGAAACAAAGAATTGTTGCTCTACATAAAGATGGCCGAGGCTATAAGAAGATGCTCCCTGAAATGGAGCTGCAGCGTGGTGGCCAAGACCATACAACGGTTTAACAAGAAAGGTTCCCCCCAGACCAGGCCTTATCATGGTTGACCAAAGAAGCTGAGTGCACGTGCTCAGCTTCATATCCAGATATGAGTGCTGCCAGCATTGCTGCAGAGGTTAAAGGAGTGAGGGGTCAGCCTGTCAGTGCTCAGAACATACGCCACACACTGCATTGGTCTGCATTGTTGTCATCTCAGACGGAAACCTTTTCTTTAGAGGATGCACAAACAAGCCCACAAACAGTTTGCTAAAGACAAGCAGACTAAGGACATGGATTACTGGAACTATATCCTGTGCTCTGACGAGACCAAGATAAAAAATTGGTTCATATGGTGTTAGATGTGTGTGCCTGCAAACAGGTGAGGCGTACAAAGACAAGTGTGTCTGCCAACAGTCAAGCATGGTGGGGGGAGTGTTATGGGTTGGGGCTGCATGAGTGTAGCTGTGGGGAGCTACAATTCATTGAGGGAACCATGAATGCCAACATGTACTGTGATATACTGAAGTGGAGAATGACCCCCTCCTTTCTGGGCTGCAGGACAGTATCCATCATGATAATGATCCCAAACACCTCCAAGACCACCACTGCCTTGTTAAAAAAAAAAAAAAGGGGGGTAAAGGTGCTGGAATGGCCAAGGTCTCCCGCCCTAAACCTATGGGCATCAGTGGGGCCCCCCTAAAATGGAAGGGGGAGGAGCGCGGGGTCTTAAAAATCCCCCCAAAGTCCATGTTGTTGTCATGGGGGAAGGAAAAAAGGGGTTTTTCAGTGACTCCCAACCCTGTGACGTTTTAGGGGCCCTTACCCCCAAAAGAGATTTAAGGCGAGGGGCTGGAAAATTTGGGGGGGCCACAAAAAAAATATGAATTTTGGGGCCAAAAAATTTGTTCATTTTCCTTAGGGGGTTTTTTGTACTTTTTTTTTTTGCATTTTAGGGGTGTTTTAACCTCACTTTGCCAGTGGTTTAGCCCATTGAGGGGCTTTGTGGTTGGGAAGTTTTTTTGGGGGGGGGCAACCCCACAGTTATACAAGCTGTGACTAATTTACTTTTACATTGTATCAAAGTGTCAGATTTTTTTCAGTTTTTTGTCCCTTTAAAAGATAAAAATTAAAATTTTTTAAAAAAAATTTTTGGGGGGGGGGCCCCTCTCAATTTTGTGGTCCGGGTTATATTTAGGATAGAAAGGTGGATCCCTGGATTGGGTTCAGGGTTTTAAATTCACCCCCCACATGTGTCGGGCCCTTTTGTGACTCTAGGTTTAGGCAAAAGGGGGTTTTTTGGCCAAAGCTACCCCCCATCCTTTTTTTATTTTTTTTTTTAAATATATATCCTATGCCTTATACAAATTAGTTCTTTTTTCTTTAAAATTTCCCAAAGGAAATTTTAATTTTGTTTGTATATCGGGGGTCTTGGTTTTTGCTGCTGCATTATGGGGGCTTCCTTTCCCTATTTTATTTTTTTAAATAAGGATTTTTTAGGTGGGGAAATCTAATTACTGAAGATTGAAATTTATTTACTTGATTTTCTTGTATTTTTTCCCACCTGCATTTTAGTGCCACCGATTTGGTTTTGTGAGTGGGGTCCTGTTTCCAGCTGAGGGGAAAAATTTTGAAAGGGAAAACATTGTTTCTGTCTTTTTAGATAAAAATTTTTGGGTTCGAAAAGGAAAAAATTGAATGAAATGTATTAAAATTTTGGAGATTTTTGAGGATCTGTAAAAAATTTAAGTTTTTCAAATGTTGCTTAAACCCTTTCCCGGGTTCCCAAACCCAAACCCTGGGATGTTGGGGATTTGGTGCACGATTCTGATTTTATTCGGGATTCTCGGGCAGATAAAAAAGTTTTTAAAAGGGGTTTTAATTTCTTTTCCCCTCCCAATTATATTTGTTTTTTAAAATTGCAAATGGGTTATTTTTGTCAAAGGAACTCTCTGAGAACTTCCCCCCCCTCAGCGCCCCCCTTTCCCAAAAGGTGACCCCCCGTGGAGGGGGGTTCAGAACGCGGAAATTTGGTGCCGGGTTTGGGGTTCATTAAAGGAAAAGGGGTTTTGGAGTATTTGGGAAACCGTTGGCCCTTTAAAAGCAAAGGGGATATAGATATACCCTGTCCCATTGCTCTTTTTGAAAATTCCAGTGAGACCTGGGGTTTTTATGCTTTTTGACCACCTGGGGAAAAACCTCTTGAGTTTAATTTTTTTTTAAAATGTTTGCCCTTCCCGGGAAGTTTTTCTGCTTTTAAAACCGGGGAGGGTCACCACATTTGAATCCAGTTTTCCTTACCGGGGCAGGGGTTTGGCCCTTTTAATGCTACAAAAAAATTTTCAATTCCTGTTTTGGTTTACTGGGGGCCCCACAATCCCCGGGCCCAACCCCCACAGAAAAACTTCTTTTACTCCCGGCTGACCGGGGGCCCAAAATTCCCGGGGGGGCCGCGGGAAAAATGATTCCAAGACACCATCAAGCTTCATCCCCCAACATGTGACTGTAAAATTTTTGGGTTTCCAATTGACCCAATGGGGAAGAAAAAAAAGCGGAAAAAAATTAAAGGGGGGGAAGAATCCCAGATTTGGGAAAGAAAGCTCGCTTTAGGGGCCCTTTTTTTTCCCCACTGTCCTCTTTTCCTGGGGGCTCGGGATTGGACCCCTTTCAGCAATCTTAAAAAATTTGAAAAATTAGTTTTAAATTGGCAGCTTTTTTTTATTTCGAGGTTGTATTATTCTTAAAAGCTTTCCACCCCATGGGACACTAGAGAATTGTTCTAAATGTCACAGTCTAAAGAGAGAACTAGACCTGTGTTTGGTCTATTGTGGACAGGATATACTGGGGGAAAATGGCGCTATGTGACTACTGAGAGGTCCACATCAGTAGCTTGTTAATGTGGAGAAACAACTTGAGAGATGACTCTAGTGGTCCCGGTCATGCAGATACCCAACAGTCAATGAACCAGTTCTTACCTCATTCATTCCTAAACCTTGAAAACACAAAGTAATAGCAATAAAAATACAAATATTAAATTGGATTCTCAGAGGTTTGCTTTCTTGTATTGTGTATTGTCTGCCTGTCTGATCCGTGCCCTCTAGGCTGCTCATATAGGGAGACATGTATGATCAGGTTTTTCATCCCATTCTGATGTCAAATGCACCTAATGAATGTGTTAGGTGCATTGATCATAAGACTCGACACTTTCTAATGCTCCTAACATGAGGGATGTTCTGGGGGCGTCTCACCACACTCATAATAAGAGACTCATAGATAAGGGGTGTTCTGGGGGTGTTTTGTGGGCATTAAGGGGGCATTGAGCCACACTCATAACAGTAGACACATATATGACTGTGGTTCGTCAAAACCAGGCGCATTACTGCTCGGACAGGCAGACCTATGTCAATGTGATCAGCCTGAGGAGTCGAGGTGGAGCTGGATTTGCTTTATGGGGCAAAAATGTCCAATATTTCTCAACTTCCAACAGTACAATAATAAAAAGTAATTTCTGATAATTATCAAACTATAGAAAATTGCATTATTTAAATAAAATTTTTTATCATATACAATTAATATAAAAATCTATAATATCCCAAAAATATAAAAATTTCTTCTATAAAATGTATTTAAAATTCATAGAATCTAAAACTAATTTTACATTAAATAACGATGATGATGATCCGATTTTTTTAAAGTTTTTATTTTTATTACATTAAATTTGAAATTTACTTTTGCTCCTCTCACCCTTTATTCTACGTACAGCATGAGCCGGCACATCACAGGTATTGCTGGGACCTGTGGTCCACCAAGCAGGATCAGTCCCATAGTCTCTAGTCACTGACATGCTATTCTAATGGCTTTTCTCTTAGTTCCAGCCTATCTGTAGCATTTATACAAGTTTGGGGCATTACTAGTGCGCCTAAGTTTCATAATGAGCCAAACACACAGGTGAGGGGCGGGAACTTTAAACTCCATTTATGAACACACAAAAACCACTTTCATACATTCAGGCGCATTATACACTGAAAAATAGATGAGAAAATGAACTTCAATGTGTATAGTTCCATACATGTCTACCACAGATTGTATGGTCCTGTAGAGCAGTGTCCCTCAACTCCTCAAGGTCTCAAGGTGCAACAAAAGGTCATGTTTTCAGGGTATCTCATAGAGGAATAATAGTAATAATGATATCACCTGTGCAATACTAAGGATATCCTGAAACATGACCTGTTGGAGGGTCTTGGGGACTGGAGGGATAAGGATATAGAGTGTTAGCTGTAGTGCTATCTAGTAGAGACCCTACTAATATTAATGTATGCTCGGGTATAAGTTATGCTCAGCTACATTCGGGATAGCTGCACACACGTTGCTCTTCCCTCATTTGCTGAGACAGCTACTAACTGGTCTCCAAAGAGGATTTTACTTCTTGGCAAAACCCATTAAGTGTGATTATTCTAGAATTTCTACAGATTGTGAACAGCTCACAGTACAAATGATGCATAGATTTTATTAGATTTTCAGCAATATAGCAAAAGCTCTTTAAATTTGGGGCATAGTATGAATAATGGGCCCCTTTTTGAAAAAAGAATACCATGTTACTTTTTTTCCCCCTGGAAAAAAGAAAAGAGGGAATTTACCCCCAAAAAAAACGTATGGTGAGAAGCTCCCTTTTTTAAAAAAACCCCCCTTTTTTCAGCAAAGGGGCTTTTCTCTTTTGTCTGGAGATAAAAAAAAATATCCTTTAAGGGGAAAAAAGCCTTCTCTATAAGGGAAATGTTATTGTGGAATCTCCTCCTCAGGCACTCGCCCCAGCAGGATCTGGTGGGGGGTTCAAGTAAGGTTTTGGGTTTTTAAAATTAAAATTCAAAAATAATATTAATATTTAATGGACCCCGTTAAAAAACATCTGGTTTCCGTCTGATAACAATTTTGGGGATCAGGTTAAAACTTTCCTTTGGGGCAAATTTGGGTTTTCATGCCTAATGGGTTTTTTAATTTTTTCCCAAAAAATTGGGAAAACCCAAAGAACAAAATTCGCTTTCCCTCCTCCCTGCTTTCCTTTAATTTTTAATCCCGATTTTTTTAAAATTTTGATGGACTTACGGGGTCGAAAAAGTATTTGAATTTTTCCAAATTTTTTTAAAACTTTAAAAGCCAAAAATAAAGCAAACAGTTTTCAGGAAGAAATGTTAATCTGTAACGGGATTTTCTTTTGGGCTGGGGGGTTGTGCGGGTTTTGGTTTTGGGTTTTTCAATAAAGGGGTTTGGAGTTCTAGTCCCCTCACAGGGTTTATCCCCCCCCCCCCTAAATTCTACCAAAATGTAGAAAACCCCAAAAATATATATGTCAATTCTATAATATATATATATACCCCATACATAGCTCCCCTTTATCATGTTCTTTCCCTGGGGAGAAATTTTCATTGTACCCACTTTATTTTGGGAAAGGGTGTTTGGGTGTATTTTGGGGAGGAGGGGACACTAAAAAAGGGGATTTTTTCTGAAAAAATTAAAATGTTACACATATTTTTTTTAAATTTTCTTACATTTTTGGGGTAAAAATTTAAAAAAGGAAAAACAAAACAAAAAAAACAATGGGATTGAACTCCCAACCTTTTTTCTTTCCAAGCTTTATAAACCCTATGCACGGGAAAATATCAAGAGCTCTACAGACACATTTTTTGGAATCCTTATATTATACAAAACATATGATGCTCAAAAGGAGGGGGGGGCTGCTTTCGTTTGGGAACAAAAACCCCTTTTCTTTTCAAAGTTCAAACTAAACCTGGGGAGGTAAATTTCAACCTCTTGGAAAAGCCTTTAAACAGGCGTCATTGCCCAATCATCCCCTTTAGAGCTGAGATGTCCCCATAGAGCCCCCAGACTTGGTTTCACTATCGATTTAACAGCTCAGGGGGGGTAAACACAGAGTGTGCAGGCAGCCAATCACGTCAGGGGGCGGGGCCATAAAATTTCCCTGTCTGGGGGCTTTTCCCCAAAACAGGCGAATAAAAATGTCACCAGCCAAAACAGGGGCAGGGGGTTGGCAAGGGGAAAACAGGAATCGACCGGGGGGCGTTCTGCCCAGAAACCGCAGAAATAAAAACAATTTACAGCGAAGCTGATATCTGCTTAAACCAAGGACAAAAGGTAATGCCCCCCAAATTTACAAAAGTCCCTTTTTTTTATTTCCCCCATAATCTGAGACTTGATTTTTTTGTAAAAATTTAAAACCCCCTTTAAAAAGGTTTTTTGCCCTGCGGAAGATAAACCCTTTATCCCCCAGCCCTAAATTTTTTTGCAGCCTTAAACATTTTTTTTCCCTCCAAAAATTGCCCTAAATTTTAGCCCCACCCCAGTTTTCCCAAACTTGCCCGACCCCCCAGTCTCTATTTGAAGAAAAAGGCTCCCCTCCGCATGATGCTGGCCCCCCCAAGGCTTCATAGTGTCAAAGGGGTTTTTTTAAAAGGTGATGTTTTATTTTTGGGTTTTCCTTAAACACTTTAGGGCGACGTCTGAAAAGGGGTTGAGGGCCCGTCATTTTTGCAGCACTTTTAAATCGGTGTAAAGTGCCTTAAAAAAAATTCTGGTGTCGGGTAAAACCTTGCAAAAAAAAAATTTAAATGCCCCTTATCCAGGTGAATTAAAAAAATTCTGGGCACAAAAGCGTATTTTTGCTAACATATTTGATGCACTTTTTTTTGGGGCCCCTTTTAAAAGTGTCATGCTTGGGGTAAAAGCGCCGTTTTTGGGTGCTTTTCAGTTCATTTTTTTAGGGGAATAGGCATAAAAGGATTTTTTTGGGGCGGAAAAAATTTACACCAAACAATGGCACTTTTGGGGCGCTTATTGGTATTATCCCCAATAGTGTTTGGTTTTGGGCCCAAAAAAAGTTAAATTTTTGGTCCCCATGTGAGCAGAGCCCCTTCTTCCACATACTTTGCTGTGTCCTCTAAGAAAGGTTTTTACAAACGGGAAAAACGGGCCCTTTTAAAATTTCCCTAACTTTATTTTAAAAAGATTTTTCTTGCCAATCTTCTAAAAAGGTCAGATTTGGGGAAATTTTAAATAGTTTCATAGTTTCATAGTTTTAAGGCTAAAAAAAGAAAAGTCGTCCATCTAGTTCAGCCTGTTGTGCAAAGGGGTTTTTGACCCAGGGGAAAGGCAAAAAACCCCAATGGGGGTAGAAGCCAATTGCCCCTCATTTTAGGGAAAAATTCCTTCTGACTCCAATCTGGCAATAAAAAAAAAACCCCCGGGGATCAATGACCCCTCTCCTGAATCCAGTCACTTTTAAACCTTTTTTATATTTTTACGCCCCAAAAAATGCACCCAAAAACCCTTTTTGAACTCTTTTAATTGAATTCACCAGGGGGGAAAACCAAGCCCCCTCTGGCAGGGGAATTCCATAGTCCCAGCCCCTTACAGTAAAGAACCCCTTTTCTTGTTTATGTTAAAAAACTTTCTTTTCCTCAAGACATAAGGTTTCCCCCTTGTTCTAGTTTACAGCCCTGTGTAAAAAAAAAAATCTTGGGAGGTTTTTCTATATTGACTTTGATGAAATTTAAAAACATTTTTATTATGCCCCCCTGAAGCCTTCTTTTCTCTTAAACTAAATAACCCTAATCTTGCCAATCTTTCTGTGTACTGTATCCCCCCAACCCTTTTTATTATTTTTTTTTTGCCCCCCTTTGTCCCTTTTCAAGATCTACAATGTCTTTCCTGTGAAATGGTCCCAAAAACTGAAACAAAATTTTTCCATGTGGGGTCAAACCCGTGATTTTGTATAATGGGAGAATAATGTTCTCATCATGGGGCCTCTAGCCCCTTTTTAAATGCCCCCCAAATGATCCTATTTTTTTGGGCTGCTGTTTGCCTGACTCTGGCTGCTACAATTAATTTTTACTTTTCCCCCAGGTTTCCCCAATTCCTTCTCCATGTCACTTTTACCCAGTTTTTTTTCCCATTTAACATGTAATCATGTAATGGATTTCTTTTTCCCCATGTGCAAAACCCTTGCTTTTACCCAGTGTTAAACCTCATCTGCCATTTCCCTGCCCGGGCCCCTCCAACTTACCCGGGGACCCCTTTTGTAATAACATATTATCCTCTATTTTTGGTTGATTCCCTTTTACAGAGTTTAGTACCCGTTAAAAAGATCGATATTTACTGTTTATTTCCCTGTGTAAATCATTAATGAAAATTTTTAAAAGAGGGATAGGGCCCAAAACGCCCCTTGTGGTAAAAACCCCACTAGTAACAGCGATCCAGTTGAGTATGTCCCCGTTAAATTACCCCCTTTTTTTTTTCTATCTTTTTGACCCAGTTATTTACCCATTGGGCCACACATTTTCCCCCGCCCAAGCATTCTCTTTTTATTTCCCAAAACCTTTTTATGGGCACCGTATCAAATTTTTTAGAAAAATCTAGATATATGACACCCAGTGCCTCCCCCCGATCCAGTCTAGCATGACTTCCCCCATAAAAAGGGCTGATGAAAATTTGTCTGCGGGCCCGACCCTTAAATAAACCCCATGCTGGAACGGCGAAAAATATTTTTTTTCATTTGAGTTACTCCAGGTGCATCCTGAAAAAAACCTTTCCCAAACATTTTTACCTACAACGGGGTTTAAAAATTTTAACCGGCCAAATATTTTCCCTGGTTTCACTTTTTTGACCCCTTTTGAATATTGGCCCCCAAAATTTGCTATGCGCAACCTTTGGGACATTCCCCCTTTTATTAACAGCCCATTAATATTAAGAAGGGGGGGCCCTTTCTTGAATCACTTTAACTCTTTTAAAGACACGTGGGTTTTTGGCCATCTGGCCCCGGGGGTTTTTTGCCCTTTTTTTAATCTTTTTTAAGACGGAGCTGCACTTTTTCCTGGGTTGGGAAAAAGAAAACTTTTAAGTTGGATTTTAAACCCCAATCTCTTTTCAACAGGAAGGTCATCCTCCCCCGGGTTAAATACAGTGGAAAAAAAAAGTTTTTTTATACGTTTGTTTTTTTTCCCCTCATGCCCTCAAACTGTCTCTCCCTCATTTAATTTTCAAAGGGCCAACATTTTCTTTTTTAAATCTTTTTAATTTTAAAAAATAGTTAAAAAATTTTTTGGGGTTTTAGTTTTACTTTCTATAGCAATTTGGTCTTTCCGTTTTCCAGCTTTCCCTTCCCTTTATCTTTTTTTTACACACTTTATTTTTTTCCCTAAAAGTTTCTTGGGCCTTTTCCCATCCCCTCCTTTTTGTGGGTGAAACGCTTTTTTTTTGGTTTTTTTTTGGGCCTTTTTTACATCCCGGGTTGATCCACATTTGGGTTTTTTTTTCCTGTTTTTTTAATTTTTTTTTTTTTCCCATAAGGTTGTACCAAATTCCACATGGTAGCCTAGGATGTTTTTAAAAATATCCCATTTAATACAATGGATAGGAATACAAAACTTATAGTTGTCCTGTGGACAGACTCTTCCACATGAGCTTCAGAGTCACTTGGGGCTTCTTGGCTGTTTCTCTAATGAGTGCCCTCATCGTCTGAGCTTTCAGTTTAGGTTGGCCACCATGTCTTGGTGGGTTAGCATTTGGAACAGTGCTTGTGGATGTTCAGAGGGGGGAAATCTTTTTCCAGAGCCTACCCCTTTCAATACATTTTGGGCCAAAACCCTTTTATACCGGGTTTTGTTTTGGTTTTCATGATGCTGATTGCTCAGAAAATTGGTTCTTTAACAAATCAAAACCCTTTCCCCAAAAACAGTTGTATTTTATACGGGAAAATTTAAATTCATGCATTTTCCTTTAAAATTTGTCCTTGAAGTTGTGGCTTCTGAAGACAGTTAGCCACACTGGATAATAGCTTGCGTTATCAGAGTACTGGGGGCTGAAAACATGTGCAGGCCATACTTTTTAGTTTTTTATTTGCAAAAACTTGGGAAAATCCACATAAATTGCCCCTTAACCTTTTTAAAAGGGGGGTTTTAAAGCACAAAAAAAAATAAAATAAACAGTACAAAGGTAGGAAAAATTTTTGTTCAAAATATTTGTCTTTTTTCAATGTACTATCTTTGTAATTTTATGATCTCTAAATTTTTTAACATACCCCCAGCATTTTACCCTTATCCTGATCGTGCCAAAATAGGGGTACAATCTAATTTTATTCTTATTTTTTAAAGATATTTCCTAAAAATCTATAGCCAACCATAATTTTTCCTTTGTTATATTTTTTCCACAAAAATTCCACAGATCTACCCACCCGGGGATGTTTCTGGATAAATTTAAAACTTTTCCCCTACTTTTAAAATTTTTTTTATTAAAATTAGTTTTTAAATTGAAACCCCAAAAGTTGAGGGCAAATTTTTGCATTGTCGGTTTGGCGGGTGTTAAAGGTAAATTGTTTGGGAGGAATCCCAAAACTCGGGGTCGTTTATTTTTAGAATCTTAGGGTCCCCGCCCAAAAACCCTCAGATTAAAATTTGGGGCCTTCCAATCCATTTGCCTTGAATTTCTTTTCTAAAAACCCAAAGAGGGTCCTGACTCGGGCCCCGGGTACGGCCCCATTCGGTTTCTGTTTTCCCCACGGAAGCCACCACTCGTACTTTTTTCCCCAGCAGGGAGTTTCCACCTTGAGCTTGGGGAAAAATTTTCACCTGTAGGGGAGCCAAAAACATTTCAGAAAAATCTTTTATTTTCACCCAGGAATATTCTTTGAAAGGGTCTTTGTTTACAAGTTGAAAATGTAATGCCCGAGGGTGGACTTAAGGATAAAAAAAGAATTAATAGGGCAGAAACCAACAGGGGGCAATATTATAACCCCCGGTGTAACAAGAAAAAAAAAAACGGGAAAAAAAAAATGGAATGAATGTCGGGATGTTTAAATTTGGGAAAAAAGACAGCTAGGGGGAAATGATGGCAGGAATATGGGGGGCATGAGATCAAACTGGAAAAAAGAGAAAACCAATAGGCTTAATCAAAGGGGTTAATTTGCCTTAATTACCCCCAAACCCTTTTCCCTGACATCAAGACCCCTTTACATTATTTTCCCCAAAACAAACCCTAAACCTATCCCTAAAAAATAAAACCCGACACACAAACATATTAGGACCCGGGGGACTCTTTAGGAAAGCACAGCGGGAAAACCGCACAAAAACTCAATTCTCAGGGAACAAAAAAATCTCACAGGGGGGCGGGAAAAGGGAGAAATTTAGAACTGAAAGCAAAACTTGGAAAAATTACAAAACAGTAAAGGGACAGAACAATTTTCTCTCTTTTTTGGGAAACACACCCAAAAAAAATCCCCCATAAAAAAAAAAAAAAAAGTACCCCCAATTGAGACGATACAATTGTTGAGGAACACAAAAAAAAAACACTTTCCTTATGATTTGTTCTTTATGCTTGCGTCTTTAAATCCATCCCCAAATTAAATTTGTTCTTACATTTTATTTAAGGGATAAAATTTTTATAAAATATTTATATTAAAAAGATTATTTTCCCCAAAACCCATGTGATACATTTCAGCTGTTTTTGTTTTAACTATCTTTATTTTTTCTATTGTGTTTTTTGTTCCTAATGAAGATGCATGTTTATATTTTTATTCATTTTGGTTGTGCGCCCATTTCTGTATCTTCTTTTCTCTGGTTTGCCTCTTCAATATGCCTTTGGCAGTGGCAGCACCACTTTAATTATTTATTGGGATGCCCGTTTATTTTTAAATTTTTTTTTATTTCGGTTGGTTCCCAAACCCCTTTTTCACTCCAAAACTCAGTTTAATTGGGAAACTGAAAAAGGGGAAAAAAAAAAAAAAAAAAAGTTACAACCAAAATTTGGGGGCACTACAAAAATCTGGGACACCAAATTTTCGAAGTGTTAAGCTCGGGAAAAATTTTGGGTTCCCCAAAAATTTAGAAATTTTGCACCCTTTTCAGAAATAAAATTCCCCAAAAAATTCCCCATCATTTCGATTCCCCCTGTCTATGAGGCTGAGGGTTTAAAGTTGAAGAAACCCCCGCTTTTAGGTGAGGGGGGTTTCACCTATCACAGCTGGAGGGGCTGTACATTGTGCCAGACAGACCCGCCACTTACCTCGGTTCCCATTGGTCCCGTGAAGCCCGTTTTTGGGGTTTTGCTTTTTTTTTCATGTGCACAGATGCCCCTAAATGGGCCCAAAAGGGTGGAATTCCAAGTTAAATTTAATTAAAACATTTGCTTCAAAAGAAAAACCATGTTCAAAGGGAAAGGGAAACTGGGTCCTTTCACTGCTTTTTATCAAACCGGGCCCTAAATAATACACAGATCTATTGATAAACCCAGATCACAAAGGAAAAAAAAAGGGGAAAAAGAAAAGTTAAGTCTTTCCCCTCGTTAATCTTAAACCCCCCGTCCGAAGCTGAAAAAACCTTTCTTTTCAGCTGATGGGCTCACTACAAAACCTGAATATTGGGAGATCTGTGGATTACCTACCCCAATTCCCGGGCCCTAGCTTTATTTTATACTAATAATTGAAAAAAATGGATTGCAATGCAAGCAGGGGCTACGTTTAAAGGGGGTTTTTTAGAAAAGAATGTGAAAAAATTTATTGATGGCAAATTGAAAAGTATGTGACATCATTTGGTTTTAAAAGGGGCAGTTCTCGGAGGTGGGGCCTGCACCTATCTCAAAGAATGGCTAAGAAAAAATTTTCGAGAAAAGGGAGGTAATTGGAAAATCCCCATTTTAAAAAAAAAGGAGATTTGTGATTTAACCCCTCAATTCTTAACTGAGACTTTTGGAGGCCGGTTTTTCAAGATAGCTGCAAGTCTCAAGGTGGGGGCCCAAAAACCCTTTTCCCTAAGTTAAAAAGGTTTTCCAGTTTAAAAAAAAAGATGTTTAAAGGAGTAGAGAGGGGTACAAAGACGAGCAAAACCCAAACTTAAAAAGGGGAATGGGGTATCTTAGTTATGGGAGAGGTTAGTAAAAATGAAATTATTTTGTTTTTGGGGCAAAGACGACTTCGGGGGGGGACCCGGAATTTAAAAAATATAAATATATAAAAGATCCCCAAAAAAAGTATGGGGAAAAATTATTTCATGTAAACCCCCCCCAAAAGACAAGGGGGCATTCCCCTTTAGCTGGAGAAAAAAAAATTTTAATCTCCCCGGGGAAGAAAAACGTTCTTCAACCCTGAGAACTGTAAATCTGTGGGAAAAAGCTGCCTGAGGGGCTGGGCACAGCAGGAAAGTTGCAAGTTTTTTTGAAAAAGGGTTAGATAACTCCGGGAACTAAAGAATACTAATACGTATTAAAACTGTAAAAATTTTGGATCCTGGCTTTGGGGGCGGCTCAGGGTCAGAAAAAAGGGATCCCCCCACTGGGACAGTTTGGTTTTTTTTTAGTGTTGGGGCAATTTTGTCATTCCCTTTGGGAAAGGCCCCTATTTTGGCATTCACTGTTTTAGTTGCATACTGGAACCCTTTATCATATCCCCCACAAATTCATTGCTAAAGATGATACCGTTTTTCCCGTCTGTAGCTGTGTGATTTCTTGTTCACAACATCAATTAAAAAGAAAGGGAACAGTTTGGGTGTGTCAGTATGCTTTTACCTGGGTCAACTTTCAGCTTCTAGGGGGAAAAAAAAGCTCTGCAACTTTCAAACTCCCGGTTTGGGGGCCCCACCCAGGAAAATTGGGCTTGAAGATCCTTTTGGGTTGACAGATGTCCAGTTATTCTGGATATAGAGTGTGCGTCACACAAGCCAATAGACTGCTCCACTCAGCTACAGAGACGGTGTCCGGGTGTTCAATTTATACCTCCTAGTACTGGAGTGCTGCACCTGTGCCTTTGTTTGTTACCTTGCTCCTGTGGGTACCGGACCTCTGCTTGTTTTTCCCCACCCCCGGGTGGTGTTTTTGATTTTGGAAACCCTTTCTTCCCGGGATGTTTTTGATCCCTGGCTTTTTTAATGGTTTTTTCTCTTTGGTTCTTTTTTGTGGCCTTAGGGTTTTTGGGTACATTGCTTACCCCAAAGTCTGGAAAATTCTTCCCCCCTGAAGGCCCGGGACCTTTTAAAAAATGCAGAGGGCTGTTGCTTTAGTTGGGGTCGCCCCCGGGCCCTCAAGGGAGGTTTATGTCAATGGCAAAAAACATGAAATAGGTACTGGGGGACACCAAAAACCTTCTTTTAAGCCCTGGGGAAAAAGGTCTGGGCAGAGAAAGGAGTGTGGAAGGGTGCTTCTTTTGTCTAGATTTGGGGAAAAAAAAAATTTTGGGGGCTCCTTGTGCTTGTTTTGGCAGCCCCAAAAGATCCCTCTTATTGGTGTTTTGATGGGATCTTTTTAGAGAGGGGTTGGGAACCAAAATATACATGGGTTTTTTTAACCATTGCTTTTCCCCAAAATTTTTTCCCCAAAACTTGGTCACAGGGCCTAAAATGGTGGGAAAACCCTTTATCAAAATGAAACATCACGCTTCTCTTACTCCAAAGATCACATCCTACCAAAATTTGGCAGCTGAGCAAAAATTTTTTTCAAGTACACAAAATCAGAATCCTCTTACCAAGAGTGCCCCCTGCCCAAAAGTAACTCTGAAGGTTCCTATTTGGGGGAGCGAAAAGGGGGACATTTTTTTTTCCTCTTGTGGCAAGACCCCGTGACTAATGAGAACCACACGTATTCATTTACATTTTCTGCCTGAAAAATAACAGCATAAATGCAATTTTTTAGGGATCCAAATATTCCCTTTAAAAGGGTTTTTATACTTTGCTGACTTACCCAAATTTTCCCCAAAAACCTACGGGGCTAGGTCTCCAACCCGTGTTTGGGTTTTTTCCTTGTCTACTTTGGGCAATTTATAGAAAAAACTCTACTCTAAGTAGATTTTAGATGCCTTCACATTGTAACACCACACTGGAGTAAAGGGGGTGGATCCACAGGGTCCCACACAGATTTTGTTGTAAACAAACCCAAAAAGCTAAGTCTAAGAAGCCCCCTTTTTTAACCCTGCATGGGGCTTTGGAATCCACTGCATGCAAATTTTCCGGTCAATAAATTTGGGGGCCAAATCACCCCTTTGGGAACATTTGGGTGTTCAGACAAGGTACCATGGGGGGAGGAAAGAAAAGGGGTAGTCCCCAGATAGACCCAAGGTCAGGACAGGCAGAACTTTTTTGAAAAAGGAGGAGGGGGAAAGAAAAAGAAAGGGAATGGACAGGGAAAAAAAATAAAAAAAAAAAAAGGGAAAAATTACAAACGCTATGAAGGGCCCCCCAAGGATCTGGGGGAAAGAGTTGGAGGGGCCCTTTAAAAAATACAGAAGGATAGCCCAATTTCCCAAGGCAGAAAACAGTTTCACACTGGGCCCTATAATTCCCAAAATTTTCCCCGGCGCATTGACCCTAAAACGCAGGAAACAGAGAGGAGCCTGCAAGGGCCCAGAAAGTGTCCCCGGACAATGGCAAAACCGGGGACAAGTTTTTCAGCAATTTTTTTTTTAAAAATACATTGGAAGGCCCGTATACAGCAAAATTAGGGGTTTTCCCGGTTTTGGGGAAACAAAAAAAGTGGTGAGGGTGGGGGTGGGGGGGGGGGTTTTTGGGGGGCTCCCAAAAAGATAGGGGTTGTAAACTGTTTTGGGTTTAAATTTTTTGTGGGTTTTTGGTTTTGGGGGCCAAACCCTTAAATAGGGGCGAGCAAAGAATGTTTTTTGGGCCCGAAGCAGAAAAAAAGTCATAATCACGGAAGGGGTGCTTTAATGTGGAAGGGTTTCTCTCATTGTTTTCATAAAATTCTCTCCTCTATCTCTTTTAGAAAAATTGGGGCTTTTCGTCTCCTTCTTCAGGCAGGGAGTCAAAGGGTGATAACTTTCACAAATTTTTCTTGTCTTTTTGGGGGAAGGAAAAAAACCCATTTCGTGAAATAACTAGATCCCAGGTTTCCCCAGCTTCATTGTTCCCAAAATTCAATTAGGTGCCAACCCTTTTTTTATTTTTTTTCCCCTCTTCTCTACAGACCACAGTTTTCCATCGGGGGCAAAACAAAAAAAACAGGGGGGGGGGGGGGGGGGGGGCCTGCTCCGACCAATTGGGGCTGGTTTTCCAGCCCCCCTCCCGGTATTTTTGGGTGGTTTTTGGGCGGTTTGGGTTTGCTCTCCCCTAGTACAAAATTTCCCCCGGGCCGGGTTTTTTACACCCCACTTTTAACAAAGAATAAACTTTACAAATGTTCCCCCAACCCCGTTGGAATAAACTTTTACTATGGTTTTTTTCCATTTTTATAAAATCACTGTTTATGCATGATTGCCTTTTTTCCAGGGAAGTTGTCATGTGTTAGAGGAGTATAACCACCATACATTTTAGCTCTAAAAATGTAGGCACCGGTTTAAAAAAAGCAGTTTTTTTTCTCCTGTTTGTTTATAGGAAACCCCTAACCCCAATATTAAAAGGTTGGGTATTTCCCTCAATATTATGGCCCATTAAAACCCCCCCCCCTTTTACATCAAGTTTCCCAACAAAAAAAAAAGATTATATAAACCTTTCAAAGTGCTTTTTAAAAATTAAATTTTTTTCTTCATAATAAATAAAAATATCTCCATAACCAAAAAAGCAACCCTATATAGACCCTATCAATCACCTACCTATCCGTATATGGAGCACCCCCCCTCAACAAAGGGTGCCCCACCATGAAAACCCAGAAAAAAACAAAAACCCCCCTATCCTAAAAACAAAAATAGACAATAAATTTGTCCTTTTTTCCCCAACAGACTTGATACAACTATATAAATAGATAGCTAGGAACCAAACCCCCCCGAAACTATCAAATAATTAAAATTTTTGGTATTTTGTAGGTTTTACTCCCGTTTTTTTTCATGCAAGCTTCCTAGGTTTTCCCAAATACCTCTTTATAGCAGTGGGGGGGGAATTTTGACGTCACTTTTTCTCCTTTTGTCTTTTCTCATTCATCTCTTTCTCTAAACAGTGGTCGGGTTGGGGACTTTACTCCCTGCGTGTCTTATCTCCTCCTTTTTCCTAAAACAGTGGTCGGGATGGTGACATCTCTCTGCTATGTCTTATCTCCTCTCTGCTCTAGCATTGGTCAGGATGGAGATGTCACACACTGCTTTGTCTTATCTCCTCTCTACTCTAGCAATGGTGGGGATGGTGACGGTTTTCTCCCCCCTGTGCTCTCTGCTCTTGCATGGTCATTTATGGTGAATGTTCCCCTCCTGCGTGTCCCTTTTCCCTTTTCTCTGCTCTAGCAGTTTGGGCATTTATGGTGAAGTCACTCCCTGCTGGTTTTCTTATCTCCTCTCATGCTCTAGCAGTGGTTTTTAAAGGTGATGTCACTCCTGCTGTAAACTTTTTTCCCCCTCTGCTATAGTAGTTTGGGCAGGAAAGGTGACATTACTCCCTGCTGTGTCTTATCTCTTATCCTCTCTAGCAGTGGTAAGGATGGTGATGTCACTCTCTTCTGTTTCTTATCTGCTCTCTGCTGTAGTAGTGGTCAGGATGGTGTAATTTTCCCCCCGGGTGGTTCTTTCAGCAGCCAGGAGTTTGAAATTTTTTTCTGACTTGGGGCAAAAATTTAAAAACCCCTTTTGAGCTCTGTATCCTTGTGCCCTTTCTATTAAAATTTTCCCTTCCCCTTTCCCAAAGTCTCTCTAACAGGTTCACTTTTCTCTCTGAGAAGCTTTTGTTTTTGGCTTTATTGAGTTGGGTACATGGTATAGTTTTTATTGCTATCAGTTTGGAGTGCATGTGACTTTTTTTAAAACACCCCTTTTTTAAACCTTTTTCTCTGGTAAGGGGAGATGAACCCAAAAAAAAACCCCATTTTTCTCTTGTGGTTCACAAGGGTTATGTATTTCATGAGAGCCGTAAAGGATGAAACTGATACCAATTTTTGGGTTTTTTAATTTTTTTTTTTTTTTGTATTTTTTTTTTTAATACACCCCGTTATAAACCCATGGGAAGGTGTAAAAATTAGTACTTTTCCGGCTGCTATGGAATCTTTGCTGCTATGGGGGCTGGGAAAGACACTCCCAAAAGATCGCATCAATAGGGCCGCCCCCACATTCAAAAATTTTTTTATTTGAAATCCGGTCGCACTTCCCCCCAGGGATCAAAAAGGTTAAATAAACCAGAATGGGAGCTGTAACCGATTCCCGAATTTTGTTGGGAGGGTTTTGGGTGTAACTAAAAGCCGGGCCCTGACACATAAATTTAGTGTACTCAATGGTGACCCACTCAATACCCCCCCCTTTTTTGCTGCCAGGACATAAGCTAAAACATAGGGGGCTGGGTGTAAAAGACACTGACAGACCAAAAGGTACTTGAAAGAGAAAAGGTTCAACCCTTTTTGGATTTAAAACCCCTTTTCCCTTTTCTCCAATTTTTCCGGCCCTTTTCCATAAAATCCAAGGTTTCATTTTCATTGCTTGGCTGTGGCCCTTTGGAAAGTCCCCCCACTATTGGGGTTTTTAACCCTACAATTCCCATTTGGAAAGGGAAAAAAAAGAGGTTTTTAATTTTTCTCCATTAAATTTTTCCAACTTTTTGGCTGTAAAAAAAACCCAAACAGCAAACCCTTTCCCTTTTTTGGGAAAAGGCCCCCGATAGAGATCTCCACCCGGGAAAAAAACAGTTCTCCTTCTGGGGTACAACAAAAAGGGGTAATTTTCCCCGTTTTCCCAAAAATTAAGCCCGTGTAGGGAAAAGTTGTCCTTTTTTTATGTCTTGGGGGGAGACCCCATTCTCAAGGTTTCCGTTCTTAGTACAGCCC
>JAODAL010043379.1:0-33892 GCA_025379985.1 Phyllomedusa bahiana | reverse complement strand
GGGGTCGGGGAGGAACGGACACGATGCAGACACGGAGCCTTTCTCTCCGTCGAACCAAAGGCCCGACATTTCTAAATTTTTATCGGTCTTCATTGGGCAGTGGTTAGGGTCCAGGCTAGTGCAAGGCGGTGCCTAGCTCTCAGGGTGCATATCTGAGGAAAGTCAGGGCTGTGTTAAAGCTGTGCCGAGGGGAAGGAGGAAGGGGAGGGGGGTTTTCCTAGACACCGAACGTTCCCCGACTTTCCCTGCCTTGAAGGGTTGGGCGAATTTGAGGCGGAGGGGGAAGATGGGGAAGATGATTTTCTAGAGCCCCTCGACCCCAGAGGCGGGAAATCAAGGCTCCATCTCTCACATGAGTGCTTGGATGCCCCTTTTTCCCCCAACATACCTCGCATAAGGCCCCCAAAAATAGAGAGTAAAAGCAAGAAATGAGACCTTATGTTGATAATGGAGCATCTGTTGCGCTGTTTCACGTTTTAAAAAGTCAGGGTGGAACAAGTCAGCGACGTGACAGAAATTTAGAGTGGAAAGAACCGTAGCGGCAGCGCAGCAGCAAGCAAGGTGGCAGAAGTCTAATGGGTGACCTCTGGCAATTTTTTTTACCCCCTCACCCCCCCATGCAATGCAGGAAAAATCAACACACGGACAGCTTAAGATATGGGCCATTTGGGTTTCTCAACACCGATTTTTTGTATGTTTTCCCGGACCCAATAGATTTGGGTATCCAAAATGGACCCAAAGGGATTAAAAAAAAAAATGAAAGGGGTTAAAGGGGGGAAAAAACAAATTTTAAATAAAGGGGATCGTTTGACTTTTATCAAGATAATGAGGCATGGATTTTGTGATTTTGTGGGGGCCCCCAATTGCCGAGGTCACCGATTAGTTGCCGGGCTATTCACTTTTCCCCGCAAAAAAAAAATGGTCCCCCTTGAAAAAAAATTTTTTTAAAAGATATTTCTTACTGCAATTTTTTTCTCATTCCAACGTTCATTTCTGGTTTTGCGGTGTGGAGACTGTAATAGACAGCAAGGTTCATGCAACACGTCATTCCATTTACTCACTTTTCTTTAGAAGTTTTCGCCCATTGTCAATGGTTTTTGAGTCATGTTGCTGTGAGATACAAGCTATAATGTATGGTTCCTTTGGCAAACAGAAATGTGGCTTCTAAGGGCATTTCTCCATCACAGATTTTTAATAGTGCTGAGAAGTCATATTTATAATTTTTGGGGGTCATGGTTGCTGTGAGATACAGGCAATAATCGTGGTTTCCTTTGGAACTGAAATGTTGCTTCTTGTAACGACTTGGCTTATGGAATCCGCTGGACCCCGCAGGGCGATGATAGCTAAGCCTTCCACCTGGGTCACGGAATCTAAGTAGCCCCGAGTTTTCACCGAGCCGCCGCCAAAGCGGGATGGACTTGCTTGCGGCTGAGGTCTACCAGGGGATCCCCCATGAAGTGACTTGTTGCGGCGGGCAAGCGAGTGCAGCAGGTACAACTAGTATTCCCAGAATCGTAGTGGTGGGCAGGCAGTATAGTCAGGGCAGCGGAGAGCAACGTTCGTTGTCCGTGGACAGGCGATAAGGCAGGGAGCGGCCACGTGGTTCGGAGGATTGCATCGAGAAAGTAGCAAGGTCTGGGTACACGGCAAGGCAATTAGACTATCAGGAACGCTTTCACAACGGCACGGGGCTTCATAGAACCAGCGGGGAACTCACAAGGAACCAACACTTAATTAGAGACAGCGCCCGGCAAGTAGCGAATTACCGGCGCACTGTGCCTTTAAATCTCATGAAAACGGCGCGCGCGCTAGGGGCGCGCGATGCGCATTTCCGGCCAGAAGGGGACGCGGGACCGATCCGGCGAGACGCGGGTCAGGTGAGGAGACGGGACGGAGCAGCACGGGCGGGCAGTGGGACCCGCGGCGGCAACCCGTTACCAGCGGGGACTGGCCGCGGGGGGACACGGGTGCGACCGCGGTCCGTGGTCCGGCAGCGCGCAAAAAAAAAAAAAAAAAATAACAAAAACCCCCCGTCTACAAGTACCCCCCCCCCTTAAGACCCTCTCATCTTTTTGGATGCAGAACCTGGAGGAGGAGGGTTTACCGTTTCAGGGATGTTTGCCTTCTGGCTCCCAGGGACTCTCCTCGGGGGCCGAAAGCCCATTCCTAATCTACGAGGAAGAAGCGTTCCTCTGACGTTTCTTCAACTCAAGATGTCCTTTTCCTCAAAGATGTCGGCGCGACTTGGCTAATGGGGAAGGAGTTACATTCATTGAGAGAGAATGGTTCAGGACCTAAGGGTTAAGGAGGGAGTCATGGAATGCGTTTTGGATCCGAGAGAGATGGAGGCAGGGCAGGCTTGTACGTCACGGGTTCATTCTGTGAAGAACCTTGAAGGGTCCGAGGAAGGGAGCGATGTGGTCCCAATTTGAGACTAGGAACCTTCAGGCGACGTAACCTAGAGGAGAGCCAAACTTTGTCCCCTGGGGATGGAGGAATGTTGGTGCGAGTCTTCTCCTCTTATCAGCCTGATTCTTCATTCGGGCAGAGGCCCGAAGTAGGGACGTCGCGTCTCTGCCTGATGGCCTTGATTCCCGAACTTGGTACAGTTGACAGCTGGGCTCATCGAATTTGTGGCAGGGGTAAGGGGGGCGGTGCGGATGGCGGCCATAGACTACAAAGAATGGAGAGATCGGATGCCTCCGAGACGCCGATGGGTTGTACGAGAGTTTCGGCCCAAGGGAGCAGCGCAGATCGGCCCAGTAGTCCTGACGTCCAGATACAAAGTGACCGTAGGTTATTCCCCAGGAAATCTGGTTCACCGCTCCACTGCCCATTGGATTGAGGGTGATATGTGACGAAAAGGTCCAGCTAGACTTGCAGACGGGAGCATAGTGCAGCCAAAATCGGCGGAAAACTAATTGGACACCAGCGGTCGGAGACAATGTGTGAGGTACCATGTAGTCGGAAAAACATGTCGGAAAGAAATGATGGCTAATTGTGGAGCAGTCGGCAGGCCAGGAGAGGTACGAGTGGGACATCTTCGGAGAACGGGTCTTAACACCCAGATGATCGTATTCACAGAGGAGGCCGGAAGATCAGTGATGAGAAGCCTTGGTTGTGCGTCCAGGGGATCTCAGGCAACGGGACAGAGGATGTAGGAGACCTGCAGGCCTGGAGGCGTGGGACTTGTCGAGCACATGTGATACATGCGAGCGTGAGTCCTTGACATCCTGTGCCAGGGTCGGCCAACCAGTAGTGCCCGTGAGTTCAAATGCGTGGGGAATTCCGAAGTGCTACGGTAATGGACCCAGCCAGAGAGAGCTATGGCCCTTTCCAAACACCCTTCTTCCTGAGTGCGGGGGGCACGAAGGTCTTGCCAGTAGGGACGTTTGGAGGATCTGCGGGAGCCACGTGAACCAACCGTTTCGGGAGAAAGGAAATTGTGTGTTGTGACACGGGTTCTTCACCGGCCAGTACGGGGCAAGGGGAGAGGGAGGTCAGCCTTGACGTTTTTCTCAGCCGTCGGAAATGTATGACGAAAGTCGAGGTCGAGAAAAAGAGAGACCTCGGGCTTGGCGAGGATTCAAGCGCTGGGCTGTCTGAAGATACCTGGTAAATTCTTATGGTCCGTATTATGTCGATAGGATGGCGAGAGCCCTCCAGCAGATGTCGCCAATCCCCAGGGGCTTAACTTGATGGCCAGAGTTCCGCGGTCCCCAATGGCATAGTTCCGCTCGCCGGCGAAAAGGTACTTAGAGAGAACCACATGTGAGAATCTTGCCCTTGGATTTCTGTGTGAGGACCGCCCCTGACCCCACAGAAGAAGCATCACCTCCAAGGAAAACGGTCTTTCGGAATCAGGCCGGACAAAACAGGGTGCAGTGGAGAAGGCTGTTTTCTAACCAACAAACGCCTTCTAAGCCTCAGGAGGACCAGCCATCTCGGGTTCGCGTTCTTTCTAGTGAGGGCACGTAGGAGCCACCAAAGTGGAGAAATGAGGGGGGGGTGGGGAATAAATTGGCGGTAATAATTCGCGAGCAGGAAGCGTGGTATGGCCCGGAAGACCAACAGACGAGGGCCATTGCAGTTACGCAGAGAGTTTCAGCTGGGATCCCATCTTCAGGCCCTTGGCTGAGACGATATACCCGAGGGAAGGGTAGGCGGGATGATGGAAAGAACATTTCCACAGTTGGCGTACGTCGATTGCTGCACAGACGTCGCAGAACCTGGCGACACCTGGTTCGGTTTGCGTATGAAGATCGGGGGAGAAAATTAGGATGTCATCCAAGTACACTACAACCAAGGTGTTACAGGAGATCCGGAAGGGACATCCGTTAAAAAAAACAAAAAAAAAAAAAAAAAAAATTCTTGAAACACTGACTGGAGCGGTTGCAGAGCCCAAAGGCATTACGGAGATATTCAAAAATGTCCATTCTCGGGTATTAAAACGCCGTCTTCCACTCGTCCCCTCCGTATTTGATGAGGTTGTAGGCCACCTGCGATCCATCTTGGAACCACTTTAGCCCCCTTGAGGCGGTCGAAAAGTTCTGCGAATCAGCGGGAGAGGGTAGCGGTTTTTTACGGTGATTTTATTGAGTGCCCGGTAGTCTATAAACGGACGGAGGGGGAACCATCCGGTTTCTGGTACGAAAGAAAAACCGGCTCGGCTGGGGAGGAGGGACTTACGGAGAAAACCCTTTTCGCAAGTTCTCTGAATGTAGGCCGGACATGGCCTGAGTCTCCGGTACGGAAAGCGGGTAGACCCTCCCGGGGCGGAATGGTTCTGGAAGAAGGTCATTGGGCAGTAGTTTAGGCCGATGTCGTTGGCAGCGTATCGCCTCCTTCTCGGGAGAATACGTCCCCCATATCCTGGTACTCAGACGGTAGACCTGGCAGAAGACTCAGGCATGCGGGTGAGGAGAAGTGTAGGCACCGGGGTGATACCTCCAAGCAGAGGTTTGCATTCTGGTCCAACGACAGCGACCTCACCTGTTTCCAATCTGCGTAGGGGCGTGACGTCCTTTGCAGCCGGGAATGTACCCAAGAGGATCGCCGAGGAAGACACGGGACACGGTGTGGAACCTGATATATCTCCTTATTGTAGAGCCCAACAGGAGAGTCACTGGCCCGGTTTATACTGGTTAGGATCAGCGAGGAGTCACACTATAACCGAGGAAGATCAGCAAAGATTTTTTCAAGGCGGACTACAGGCTCGCGGTACCGGGATACCAAAGAGGCATGGATAAAGTTCCGGAAGGACCCCGAGTCCAGGAGAGGCAGAACTCCGGAACGAAGAACAGACAACCCAGGTTCAGTCTTCACTCCACTGGGCATATCAACGTGTTGGAGCAGGAAGAAAAATGCACCTAGAGCGCCTCTCCCAACGGCACTAGGTGAGAGCATTTAAGGACGCAGAGGTATGAAGCAGCCTCTCTTTCTTGGCGAAGCTCTCCTGCCTTTCAGTGAACCTGATATCGATGCGAGTGGCAAGGAGGGATTTATTCGTTACAGGGAGGACGGGAGGTCTCTGCTGACCAAAGCGTCTTCTACACTGATGGACAGGACCCTTTTTGAAGGTGGCGCAGAGGGCTGCATCGTCCACTGCGAGCTCCGAAGCCACGATACGGAATTGAAATCCGCATAGTCACCCACAGAGGACTCGCCCCTGACGAAGGGGGCCCCCCAAGACGGGGGCGGATCTCAGCAGAGGAAGCAAGCGCGGCTCCTCAAAAACGGTGCCGGCAATTCTGGAGAAGTCTCGTAGGCCGCAGTCACAGGGACGTTACTGTCCCAGAGGGGGGTTGCCCAGAGCCAGGGCCTGTCCCGGAAAAGTAGGCTCACCATCGAAGGCCACTTTAGACTCTCCGCGGGAAACTGGTCCGCCATCCAGCTCCACTGTGGATAGTGCACTGGTAATGAAAAACCAGGCAGAGCTTGGGATCCCCGGCAAAGCTGGAGGGTAGAGGGAGCCGAAAGCTTGGGTCCCACAGTGGCAAAGGAACTGCAGATGTAGATGGAGCACGACGGAGGCGGCTGCAGGATGCTAGGAGCTGATGATATGCAGAGAGCTTGCCCAACTGCTGTCCTTGTTGTGCGATTTGTTGCGTTTGCTGGCAACAACCGTCGTAATATCCGTGTTGCTTGAAGAGGCACCTTGCGGATCCATGGACTGGTTATTACTGTAAGGATTGGTAGTGGATCAGCTGGACCCACGCAGTGCGATGATAGCTAAGCCACACCAGGAACGGAACTAGTAGCCCCGGTTTTCACAGAGCCCGCCGCAAAGCGGGATGGACTTGATAGCGGCTTGAGTCTACCAGGTCGTCCCCCCTGACGTGACCTTGCCTGCGGCGGCTGCCGAGGTGCAGCAAAGGTACAAATAGTATTCCAAATCGTAGTGGTGGGAGGCAGTATAGTCAGGGCAGGCGGCAACGGTTCGTGGTCGTGGACAGGCGATAAGGGTCAGGGCAGGCGGCAGAGGTTCGGAGTGAAGGTCGAGAAACGTAGAATGGTCTGGTACACGGCAAGGCAAATAGACAATCAGGATACGCTTCCACAAAGGCACGGGGGCACAAGATCCAGCGGTAGGAAGGGAAGATGACGTGGGACCAAAACTTAAATAGAGACAAGCGCCCGGCAATTAGCCTATTACCGGCGCACTGTCCCTTTAAATCTACATGAACGAGCGCGGCGATAGGGGGAGCGCATGCGCATTCCGGGCCAGCAGGGGACGCAGGGATCCGAACGGGAGCGCGGTCAGGTGAGGAGACGGGCGGATGCAGACACGGGCGGGCGGCAGTGGGACCCGCGCGGCTCCCGTCCGCGGGACATGCGCGGGGGAACACGGGTGCGACCCAGCGGTCGTGGACGGACCGCGGCGCACCCGTTTACACTTCTAAGTGGCATATCTCCTCACAATTATTAATAGTGGCTAAGAAGTCATATTTATAATTTTTTGGGGTCAATTGTTGCTGTGAGATACAGAAATAATCTGGTCTTTTGGAACAGGAAAATGAGGCTTTTAAGTTGGCATATCTCCCCACAATTATTAACAGTGGCTGAGAAGTCATAGTTATAATTTTTTGGGGTCATGTTGCTTTGAAATGCAGCAATACTACAGGTCATATTATAAAAAAAGTTTTTTTTCTAACAGACATTTGTTCTTCACAAATTGTCAAAAGAGGGCTCAGGGTCATGTTTTGAATTTTTGGGCATCTTTGCTGTGACATCCAGCTTTACTAAGGTCACATTATAAACAAAAAATGGTAGTTTCTAACAGGTACAATTTGTTCTTCACAAATGTCAAAAAGTGGCTTATGGGTCATGTTTTCAATTTTTGGGGGGCATTTTGCTGTGAATTGAGGGCTAGACTACAGATCCTATTGTAAACAAATGTGGTTTCTAACAGGACATTTGTCTTCCCCAATTGTCCAGAGTGGCTCAAGGGTTGATGGTGCTGTCAGGAAAACTGGAATAGGTAGGACCATGATTTAATGGACACATATTGCAAAATGACTTGTTTTGTAAGATCTTTAAACATTAGCTAGCAATCCCTGTATGAGACAACCATTTAACAAATATAAAAAAAAGAGAAAACAAAGGCATGGTGGATGTCCATCGTAATTTTAAAAATGTGTTTATCTAGAAATTAAAATACTAAAAACTTGCATGTACAAAAAGCTGGTAAAAAATTCCTCTGAATTGTAAAAAGAGGAATGTACAGGAAGGACGTTGGAACTGGATGTAGGTTATTCAAATGAGGACATGGAGTATGAGCCACGGGACAGAGAACAAAGACAGAGACAATTTTTCCTCCAGCTCGTTGAGTAAAATGGTTGATCAAAAGAATGCCAAAGAAAAAGGGCACCTGGGTGGAACAGGAGCGTTAACACCGTATTTTCAGGTGAAGCTCAATTGGTCCGAACTTCAAACGGATGGGTCTAGCGCTACCAGGTCTGAATGTGTACTGAGGAAGGCTGGAGGTCTTACCCTACACTTCCGCTTCCTCACTCTGCTTCAGCACGACTGTTTTCGTTGCTGCGTCATAAGGGCATTTTCACCGTGTTAATAGATGACGGACGCCAGCCTTGGCTCTCACCGCACCCACTGTAACTGGCCTGGCAGCTGAAACGCCGCGTGTTAATTGAGTGACAAAGTAGCCTGGGGCTCTCACGGCACCACTGTACTACGGCCTGGGCTGCTGGTAACCTGCAGTGTTAATAGAGAAGACACTGGCCTGGGCTCACACTGCACCCACTGTAAGTCTGGGCCCTGGCAGTGGACTCGTGTTAAACAGATTGGCTGACGGCAACACTGGCTTCAATGTTAGGGGAAATCAGGAGAGCTTCAAATTTCTTAAAAACATCTGATTATGAAAAAAGGTGATTCTGTGGGTTAAGTAGTGTCAAAAAGGGGTCCAGGGCTGGACACAAATTGCACAATTTGAGGCTTAAATTTTCTGGGGGGCTGGAGTCACTATGGCGGTCGCCAATCATTTGATCTCCAGGGAGTCTGTCCCTAATCACTGAAAAAGGATTTGGAGGAAAAATGTAAACATTGACATGATTGGCTGAATCAGTCTCGAAGCCAGGAGGGCAAATGGTTTCTCAATAAGAAGTGTTTTGGGGATTTATTAGGACATTTGTATTACGTATGGGGTGTGCCGGACGAAATTAAACATCTACATAGTGTAAAAAATACCTTTAAAAAATGCAGGGAGGGGGTGTATGTTGTATGTTATCACACTTGAAAAAAAATAGCAAAATGATAATAATGTAAAACTAAAATTAAAAAACTTCCCTAAATAAAATCTGTAAACAAATGGTCAGTTACCCAAAAAATATACTAATTGGACAGTCCACTGTACAAAATAGCATAGTGCATCTTTGTGATCTGTTTTTTTTGGGGGGGGATCTAAACAGTTTAAGGTCGTGCTGGGCCAGGACAGAAAATAGTCAATGTCCAGTTCAAATATAATGGTGGTTTGAAAGACTCCTTTTCCGGCACTTTTTAATTGGGGGGTCTCTGACAGGTTTAATGGTCTTACTGCGGTACAGGACAGATATAGGTTATATGTCCAGTTCAACTTAAAATGGTGGTTAAAGACTCCTATTTCCGGCACTTTTTTAAATTTGGGGGTCATGCAGTTTGGGGCTCATGCTGTGGCCAGGAAGGTATAGTCAATGTCAGTGAAACTGAAGTGGTGGTTGAAAGACACCATTTTGGTACTTTTTAATTGTGGTCCATGCAGGTTTGGGGCTCAAGCTGTGGGGCCCCAGGACAGATATAGTCTATGTTTACAGTGAAACTAAAATGGTGGTTCAAAGACTCCTTTTTCCGGCACTTTTTAATCTGGGATCATGCAGGTTTGGGGCTCATGCTGTGGCCCAGGACCGGAATAGTCAATGTCCAGTTCAAATATAATGGTGGTTGAAAGACTCCTTTTCCGGCACTTTTTAATCTGGGGTCGACAGGTTTAATGGTATAATGCGGTACAGGACAGATATAGTTAATGTCCTGTTCAACTAAAATGGTGGTTAAAAAAAAGGCACTCTATTTCTGGCACTTTTTAAATATGGGGGTCATGCAGGTTTGGGGTCTGCTGTGAGACCAGGACTAGTATAGTCAATGTCCAGTGAAACTTGAAATGGTGGTTGAAAGACACCTTTTTCCGGGCACTTTTTTATCTTGTGGGTCATGCAGGTTGGGGGCTCATGCTGTGGCCAGGGACAGTATATTTTTTTAATGTCAATGTACAGTGAAACTAAAATGTGTTCAAAGGACTCCTTTTTCCCCGCACTTTTTAAATTGGGGGGTCTGCGGGTTTTGGGGCTTGCTGGGGCCAGGAAAAGGTAGTCTATGCCCGTGAAATTTAAAATGGTGGTTAAAAGACTTTTTTTTTGCTGCATTTTTTAAATTGGGGGTCATGAGGTTTGGGGCTATCTGTGACCAAAAACGGTATAGTCATGTCCAGTTAACTAAAATGATGGTTCAAAGACCCCTTTTTCCGGCACTTTTTAATCTGTGGGTCGAAGGTTTTAAATGGTCATATGTGGTACAGAACAGGAAATTCAATGCCCGTTCAAAAAAAATGGTGGTTGAAAGACCCCTTTTCCACATTTTTTATCTGTGGGTCAGACAGGTTTTAATGGTCATTGGGGTTTAGGAAGATATAGTTAATGTCCAGTCAATAAAATGGTGGTTCAAAGACCCCTTTTCCCTCCCTTTTTTAATTTGGGGGTGAAGGTTTAATGGTCATACTGCGGTCCAGGAAGGTTAGTCAATGTCCGTTCAACAAAAATGGTGGTTTTAAAGACCCCTTTTCCCCAGCATTTTTTAATCTGGGGTCAGACGGGTTTTTTAATGGAAAAAGTGGTACAGGGAAGTTAGTTAATGTCCAGTTCAAAAAATGGTGGTTGAAGACTCTTTTTGGGACTTTTTAATTGGGGTAGGGTTTTTGGGGTCATGGGGTTTTCCAGGAAGGGATTTCATGTCAGTTCAAGTAAAAAGATGTTAAAAATATACTGCTTCTCCCCTTTTTAATTTTTGGGTCAACAGGTTTAAGGGGTCTGTGTGGGCAAAAGGGTAGTGAATGGTTTTTGATTTTTTTTTTGGGCTTTTAAAACCAAGTGTGTTGCTAAGATGTGAAATATCCATTTGATGTTGGGGTTTTTAAATTTTCAGCTTTTCACCCCTGTTTGGGGTAAGAATGAAGGTGTTTTCCCTCTCCATAGATTTAATGGTCATCGGCGATAATTTCCATTTCGACTTGGATATCTTTTTGATAATTCCCCGATTCGCCATCGACCCGATTTGGGTTAGTCAGTAATCGTCATCATAATCCAATTGTTAAAATCTGGGCCCAAATTTGTCTCAAAATTTTGGCGTCCCCTATGTTCCCTTACCAATCAAGCTGATTTTCGTTGCGTATCACCCCAGATTAATGGGCGGTGGAGGGGTTTTAAAACCAGATTTTTGGGGGGAGTATCTATGGATTTGTCCCCGGCCCAGGAAATGGTCCGAATGCTTCCGGGGGCCGGTTCTATAAAACCCATCGGGCTCGACTAATGGCCTTTCCCCCAATTCCTTGTGGTTCTTTGCTGTCCCTACCCCCCTCCCTCTCTTGGTTCAGATCCGAGGTTTGCCGTGGACGACCGGGTTCGGTTTGGGGGGTTTTTGGGGAGGACCGACAGCCTTCTCCAGGCTTAAGCCGTGAAGTCAAGTGACAAGGGAGAAAACCCCCCCCAAGTTCCTCCCGGGAATTAAAGGGGGGCTCTTCAAAATCTTACGCTAGACCCCCGTTTAATTGGGTCCGCGGTTTCTGGGACCTTTAGAGTCTTCGGCAATGAATCTGGGTCCTAAAAAGCTCTGCTACCCCCATCTCCCCGGTTTCCCTTTACATTCCTTAAAGCCTCTGGGTTTTAACCGGTTCTCCCCGAAAGGGGCTGCTCGTCTGGTCCTAGAGTCCCCCGATGTTTTTGAAAGGGAAAGGGCATCTTAGAATGAAGACTCAGGGGAAGCATTTCTTTTTTGTAGATTGGGAGGCTTTTGGCCCCAAAAGGGTCCCGGGGGCCGGGTCCAATATCCTGAATCAAAATTGCTGTAAGTTTTCAGCCTAAAAGGGGAGACCTAGGGGGGGGTATGTAGGGGTGCCCCGCTTCTCGGCCCTCGGGTCGTGGGCGCAACCGTGGCCGCCACCCCCCGGGCGCCTGCCGGGGTCGGGGTTCCGCTCCTGCCGGGGACTCAGCTGGCCTCGTTCCTGTCCCGTCCGCGTCCTCTGCCGGCCAAGGCACACGTGCCCGCCCCCTAGCGCGCGTTCTTGTAAATTTAAAGGGCCAGCATCCCGGTAATTCGATAATTGCCGGGCGCTTCCCCTATTTAAGGTTTCGCTTCGCAATCATTCCTTGCTGGATCTATGTTGCCTCGAGCCTTAGAAAAAGCGTTCCTTAAGTGTATTCTCGCCTTACCGTGTACCAGACCCTTGCTACGTTTCTCGACTCCGAACCTCTGCCGCCTGTCCTGACCTTCCTGCCTGTCCACGACCACGAACCATTGCCGCCTGCCCTGACCTTACTGCCTGCCCACGACTACGATTCTTGGATCACGATTCGGTACCTCGCTGCACCTCGGCCGCCACCGCAAGCAAGTCACGTCAGGGGTAGCGACCTGGTAGCCTCACGCCGCAGCAAGTCCATCCCGCTTTGCGGCGGGCTCTGGTGAATACCGGGGGCTACTTAGACTCCGCTCCCTGGCGTGGCTTAACTATCACCGCTTGCGGTGGTCCAGAGGATCCACTACCCAGCCGTTACAATAATGCTAATGAGTCACATGACACTATGGAGGCAAAGTGGCAAATTGGGCACAATTTGTCCATTTTCACTTTAGGGTTTACTCACTTTTGTTACCAGCAGTTTAGACATTGATAGCTGTGTGTTGAGTTATTTTGAGGGCATACCAAATTTACACTATTATACAAGCTGTACATTATACTTTACATTACATCAAAGTGTCATTTCTTCAGTGTTGTCTCATGTAAAGATATAATACAATATTTACAAAAATCTGAGTGGGGTACACAATTTTGGGCGAAACTTTACTCCACTGGTTATGCCACCATTATGTTTTGGCATAGTTGGCAATATACAGACATTCATACATTCACATAGATATATTTTGGAAAACTTGTGTTTTGCTTAATCTTATTTTCCTATGATGGCAAAAGCAGGCAATATGCATGAGTACAATGGTTTTAGCATAGCCTTGACAGAGTGGGCTACAGATAATAAAATGTACAGCTCACCTATATGGGGCCCCACAGGCTAATGAAGTGGATCTGACAATAATGCAGCTGGAATAAGAGTCCAGGAGATCTGTGCTGCTGGCTCCTGAAGCAATCACAAAAAGACTGTGTGAGGCTGTGGAATATTTTGACTTCTTATAAGGAGACAACTAATCTGCCAACAAAAGGTGAAACATTGATGCTGTGTCCACTGCCAAAGCAAAAATTACGTGACAGACATGCTGATATTAGTGTTGTGTCTATTAAATGTGCTTGTGGAGTTTCAGAAATGTACACTTTATTAGTTATAACACTCGCATCGCATTGTGAGGAAGTCTTCTATAAATAAGCAGAATCTCACAAGTCCTCAGTACTCATGAGCTGGAGGTTCCTCAGCCCGTTAGCTGCTGATTGACAGCTATACATTGTAATAGGAAGAGAGAAATCAGTCTTTTTAAGGCCATGAGAGCCCATAGATTATGAGTATAAAGACCCATTCCCCAAAGTAATGCAAGCACTTCAGCTAAGAAGCATAAACCTTTTCAGAAATGACACAATAGGCACAAACAAGAAGTACAGTGATGAAATTAGCATCTGTCACTTAGAGGGGCAATGTAAAAGTGGTAACTGAGCCTGAAACTCCAGAAAAAAGATTCCATTGTTCTTTGGCCTGCTGCTGGACTGTTGTGTAGTCAATTTTTGGGGGAGTGAAGTATATTCTCTTAGTCCCATGCCTCCTAATTATCACACACAGCCTGCTCACCCAGGTCCCTCTCTTTCTCACACACAGCTCAGCTTGTTTTACCATGCCCCCCTTTCTCACTCAAAGACTTCCCGAATATTGCCCTCTTTCTCACACAGCCAGCTTTCCCATTTCTCTTTCTCACATACAAACTGCTCTCCCATTTCTATCATACATAGTCTTCTCTCACCTGGTCCTCCTCTTATTCTTGCACACCATGCTCGCCACCGACCCATCTTTCTTACAATCAGCCAGCTTCCCAATTAATCCATCTTTATCAAATATGAAATGTTCCCTTAAGTTCTTTTTTCTCACACAGACTGCTCCCCATGATGGCCCAAACTTTGTCACACAATCTGCTTCCCCATAAACCCTATTTACTCACACACAGACTGCTTCCTTGTGTCTCTCTCATTCTCACACACAGTTTGCTTCCCATGTCCTTCTCTTTCTCATACATAGTCAGCTCCCAATGTCCCTCTTTTTCTCACACATAGTCTGCACCCCCATGTCTTTCTCTTTCTTATACACACAAAGCCTCGCCCAACCAGCCTTCTTCTCACACGGTTTGCTCCCCATGCTCCCCTCTTTCCTTTTTAAATGTGTTTATTAACACTCCAATACAGCAACGTTGAATAGTTGATTATCACTAGAAATGCATTTATGGGTTACAAACGTTTACCGAGTGAAGTGCCTTCTTTTCCTTTTTTTCTGTTAAACAAACAAAAATATTAAACTAAATAACGATAGAGCTTATGAGTCCATCTCGTTGATGCAGGCGTCTTCTTTTTCCAGCTTGTTTGCTCCCCTCTTTCCTATACACAGTCTTCTCCCCATGTTAATCTATTTCTTATACACAGTCTGCTCCCCATGTTCCTCTATTTCTCATACACAGTCTGCTTCCCATGTTCCTCTATTTCTCATATACAGTCTGCTCCTCATGTTCCTCTATTTCTTATACACAGTCTGCTTCCCATGTTCCTCTATTTCTCATACACAGTCTGCTTCCCATGTTCCTCTATTTCTCATACACAGTCTGCTCTCCATGTTACTCTATTTCTCATACACAGTCTACTCCCCATGGTACTCTATTTCTTATACACAGTCTACTCCCCATGTTCCTCTATTTCTCATATACAGTCTGTTCCCCATGTTCCTCTATTTCTCATACACAGTCTGCTTCCCATGTTCCTCTATTTCTCATACACAGTCTGCTCCTCATGTTCCTCTATTTCTCATACACAGTCTGCTCTCCATGTTCCTCTATTTCTCATACACAGTCTGCTTCCCATGTTCCTCTATTTCTCATACACAGTCTGCTTCCCATGTTCCTCTATTTCCCATAAACAGTCTGCTACCCATGTTCCTCTATATCTAAGATACAGTCTGCTCTCCATGTTACTCTATTTCTTATACACATCCTACTCCCCATGTTTCCTCTATTTCTCCCTACACAGTCTGCTTCCATGTTCCTCTATTTCTCACACACAGTCTGCTCTCCATGTTACTCTATTTCTTATACACAGTCTGCTCCGGATGTTACTCTATTTCTTATACACAGTCTGCTTCCCATGTTCCTCTATTTCTCATACACAGTCTGCTTCCCATGTTCCTCTATTTCTCATACACAGTCTGCTTCCCATGTTCCTCTATTTCTCATACACAGTCTGCTTCCCATGTTCCTCTATTTCTTATACACAGTCTATTCCCCATGTTCCTCTATTTCTCATACACAGTCTGCTCTCCATGTTACTCTATTTCTTATACACAGTCTGCTCTCCATGTTCCTCTATTTCTCATACACAGTCTGCCCCCCATGTTCCTCTATTTCTCATACACAGTCTACTTCCCATGTTCCTCTATTTCTCATACACAGTCTGCTCAGAGCCGTCTTAACAGAATAATGGGCCCCTGGGCATAGCACTGCAGTGGGCCCTGCCAAATACAGACTCACACGGCCATGCCCTCGACCATCCCCCCCTCCCCTTCAAGCACACCCATTTTTCACTCTTTTATGTTGGGCACCGGCCGTCAATTACAAGCTTAGGGTGTGAAAAGGGGAGCCTTTGCTCCTTTCTCCACCATGGTTTTTTAACTTACACACCAAAAACACAAAAACGTTAAAAAAACAATCCCAAACCCAAAGGGATCCGGGGTTTTTTTGTTTCCCCTGGGACAAAAATTAAACATTTGGGGGCCCCCTATACTTGTGGGGCCCCCCGGGAACTGCCTAGTGTGCCCATGGGAAAAAAGGCCCTGATTGCTTCCCGTTCCTCTATTCTCAACAAATCCTTCCCCTGTTCCTCTATTTCTCATACAAAGTCTGCTTCCCATGTTTCTCTATTTCTCATACACAGTCTGCTCCACATGTCTCTCTCATTCTCACACATAGTTTGTTTCCCATGTCCTTTTCTTTCTCAAACATAGTAACCTCCCAATGTCCCCCTTTATCTCACAAAAAGGTCCCCTGCTCCCCTGTTCCCTTCTCCCCTTTTTTTTACACAGTCAGCTCCCATATGTCTCTCTTTCTTATAAATAAGAAAGCGAGACATGTTCCACCATGTCTCACTTTCTTACAAATAGCTTGCCCTCCCAATATCCTCCTCTTTTTCTTGCACTCCATATTCTACACCCTTCCATCTTTCTCACATGCAGCCTGCTTCCTAACACATTCATCTTTCTTAAATCAAGAATGCACCCTTTGGTCCCTTTTTTCTCACACAGCCTGCTCCCTATGTCTCTATCTTTGCTCCACAGTCTATTTCCCCAATGTCCCCTATTTTCTCACACACAGACTACTTCCTCATGTCTCCTTTTTTTTCCCACAAAAAGCTTCCCAGCCTCCTCTTTTTCTCAAAAGCATCCCCCACCTCCCCGCATCTCTCCACAGTCTGCTCCCCAATTTACCCTCATTCTCAATCACAGTTCACTTCCCCATGTCCTCTTCTTTCTCTCAGAAAGCCTTCCCCATCCTCCTGCTCTCTCCCACACAGTCTGCTTACCCGTGTCCCCCTCCTTCTCACACATAGTTTGCTCCTCATGTCCTCCATTTTCTCATACACATTCTGTTTCCCCATGTCCCCCTGTTTCCTGTAGAAAGCCTCCCCGACTTACTGCTCTCTCCCACACAGTCTGCTTCCCCGTATCCCCCTCTTTCTTGCATGCAGTTTGCACCCCATGTCCTCCTTTTTCTCATACACATTCTGCTTCCCCATGTCCCCCTGTTTCCTGTAAAAAGGGCCTCCCCGACCCCCTGTCTCTCCCCACACAGTTTTGCACCCCATGTCCTCCTTTTTCTCATACACATTCTGCTTCCCCATGTCCCCCTGTTTCCTGTAGAAAGCCTCCCCCGACCCCCTGCTCTCTCACACACAGTCTGCTCCCCATGTCCCCCTTTTTCTCATACACATTCTGCTTCCCCATGTCCCCCTGTTTCCTGTAGAAAGCCCCCCCCGACCCCCTGCTCTCTCACACACAGTCTGCTCCCCATGTCCCCCTTTTTCTCATACACATTCTGCTTTCCCATGTCCCCCTGTTTCCTGCAGAAGGCCTCCACAACCCACTGCTCTCTCCCACACAGTCTGCTTCCCCGTGTCCCCCTCTTTCTTGCATGCAGTTTGCTCCCCATGTCCTCCTTTTTCTCATACACATTCTGCTTCCCCATGTCCCCCGTTTCTGTAGAAAGCCGCCCCCGACCCCCCTGCTCTCTCACACACAGTCTGCTTCCCATGTCCCCCTTTTTCTCATACACATTCTGCTTCCCCATGTCCCCCTGTTTCCTGTAGAAAGCCTCCCCGACTTACTGCTCTCTCCCACACAGTCTGCTTCCCCGTGTCCCCCTCTTTCTTGCATGCAGTTTACTCCCCATGTCCTCCTTTTTCTCATACACATTCTGCTTCCCCATGTCCCCCGGTTTCCAGTAGAAAGCCTCCCCCGACCCCCTGCTCTCTCACCCACAGTCTTCTCCCCATGTCCCCCTTTTTCTCATACACATTCTGAGTCCCCATGTCCCCCTGTTTCCCGCAGAAGGCCTCCCCACCCCACGGCTCTCTCCCCCACAGTCTGCTTTCCCGTGTCCCCCTTTCTCGCATGTAGTCTGCTTCCCCAGGTTCTCCGTTTTCTCGCACACAGCCTTCCCCCAACCGTCTGCCCCCCATGACTCTATTTTTCTCACACATATCCTTCTTGTCCCCGCGGACAGTCCGCTCCCCCATGTCCATCTCTTTCTATAATTATACATATAATTATTAAATAAGAATAATGTTATTGTTTTTAATAAATGCAGCTCAGATCATGATTACTGTAGATCGCATTACCTTAGAGAGTGATAGCATAGTCGATTATAATATTAAAAGCACAATAATAGACATTTCTAGTATGCAGGATATGTAGTTAAAAGTTACCAAGTGCAGCTTTTAGCAGTTACCTAATACAGACTCGTGTAAGTAATCTAATTCCAGACTCAATGATTCTTAGCAAATACCTAAAGTAGATGATGAAGTAGTGACACAAGAATGTTGAACATGTATTAGTGTATTATCATGTCAAATCCAGTCAGAGAATCCAGACCTGATAAAAATTATTCACATTGTTGTAAGGAAGCAACCTTTCAATTGTGGTTTTCTCTTGAGAGACAACAATGAAAGATTAATAATGCATAGTACATAGCATGAAGATATAGTCAGTTAGACAAATTACACAACTTTACAACAATGAACAATGGATAACTACGGTAATATAATTCTATTGTAGACACTGAGATACATCCCAGAATTGTCTGATGTCTAACCTGCATTGCAAGAGTATGTGTAACGTTTGGTGCTGAAAAAAGTAAATGAGCCACTGTTATATTGATACAAAAATAATCAAAGCTCTTAGCAAGCCCCAAAGTTAAAATAGTTCTCTAGATTGCTAATCATTGAGATGAATTGGTCTTAACATACAGTAACGTGGCAGTATAGTAGCTACAGCAGTAGCAGAAATGACAACTCCTATGGGCCCAGGGTTTGAGGGGACTTTCTTAGGTCTGATAGTGTTGTACCATTTTGTCACAAAACAGCGACAGTTGATGACTTTATGCTACACCGTTCCTCGTGTTGTCAATATATAACACTATAATCCATACTTATCCTGCTATTTCAGCTTCCTGTTATTAGGTTACTGGGGTCCATTTCATTTTGCTATGTGGTCCTATGAATTCTTACACAACAGTGTGGCAGCTACCTTTTAATCAAGATATTTTTTATTTTTAAGATGTAAAAAGTTTCCCAATTTTTGTAAGGGAAATTTGAGAATCCAGTTACTGACATGGTAAGCTTGTTCTGGGGTGATACTTATCAGCATTAGTCAGGCTAAATAAACAGAGCTGCAACATAAAACTTGAAGATGGAGCAGCAGCTGAATCTTTCATCAGATATAGATATAAGGGGCGACATGTATGAATTCGAATGCGTACTTTTTTTTTGCTTGGCGCCGACACCACAGTTCTAAATAGATACAGAAGAGTTCTACACTCTACATACACAAATGAAGATTTTTGGGGCGCATTACATAGATTTAAATTTGCGCCAAATTTTATGGCATAAGTGTATTGCGCCAAATTTTGGTGCATTAATCTCTTTTAATGCGGCAAAAATCTGTTGTATTCTACACTCTCAAATCTCGTAATCCGAGCATTAAACTTTAAGAGAGCGACATTATGAATTTCAAATGCATCTTTTTTTTTTGGCCCGACACCACAGTTCAAAATAGAATAGAAGGGTAGTTTACGAAGTTTTTTTGGCGCAAAAAATAGAACTTATGCGCCAAGTTTTGATGCATTTAGCTCTATCCCCATACAAAGTTGGCACATTAACCTTGTAATGCCCCAAAAAAATCTGTCGATTCTACAAATTTTCTAAATCTATTTAAACTTTGGGTGTCGGCCCCAATAAAAAAAAAGTACGCATTCGAATTTAAAAACATGTCGCCCAAGTTTTGTATCTGGGGGACCCCACGATCCAAGTTTACCCTTTTAATGATCAAATCTAAGGGGGGTAAACTAAAAAAATTTTTTAAATACAAGGTTAATTTTCAAAACTAAAAAACAACCCTATGCATTTCTTATTCAATGTTCTATTTTTATTAACCACATTACCCCATTAGGAGGCAGTTCCCCAATAGTGTGTGGAGAGTTACAAGCTATAGATGCTCCACTAAGATGTAAATATAATAAAGTAAGCTCAGGGAAAAAGAGATAGGACTTCAGCTCCACCTATTGGAAGTAGCTTTACCACAGTAACCCTGAGCTTTTTAAACCGACTAGGAGTGAAAGTTTTCCCATCTTCAACTGTTTCGGGGCACTGGAATCAAACAGGAAATGAGTCCACCAATCAGGCTTGGACTAGCCCATATGATAGTAGGCGAAACCCCTGGTGGTCCCTTGGACATGGTAGGCCAGTGGACATTATGAGGCAGCTTTTCAGGGAGAAAGGCAGAAAAAGAGAGGCTGAAAGCAACAGTCATTTGAAATATGATCAGTCATGTTCAGGAGCTGTAGGGTTGGCCTCAAGAATCAACTCCAATGGCGGGTCACAAGAATCAATTTCACTTGTGGATCCCAAGAATCAACTCCACTGGTGGGTCCCATGAATCAGCTCCAATCGTGGACCCCAAGGATAACCTCCACTGGTGGGTCACAAGAATTAACTCCACTGGTGGGTCGCAAGAATCATCTTCAAGGGTGGGGCCCAAGAATCAACTCCACTGGTGGGCCCCAAAAAAATTAACTCCTCTAGTGGGCCCCAGGCAGACACTGCCATCAATAGATCTCAGCTTAAAAGTTGTCATCAGTTCTATCATCTTAGCTTGTTATTAGCTCGGTCTAGGTTTAGTTTGTTCTGAATGTACTGTACATGTAACTTTTACTGTTCCTAAATGAGGAGAAGATAAAATTACTTATATAACTAGTTCCTTGTTACCTAATAGACTGTAGATCTACATTGATAAAATGAATCTATTTAAAGAAAAAATACTTCAGAGGGAAAACACAAATGAAAACAGATGGTTTACAATAATCCAAGAACATTTTTAGACAAGTGATAAAATAAAGAAGAAAACACAATCAAAACTACTTCAGCAAACTAAATATAAGAAATATGATGTTACCGTAGCCTCCATGACAAAGACTCTAAAAATAAATGAACATGAAAAAGAATATGTGTCATCTCATCTGCGGTGTATCATCAACAATATCACCTTTTAGCTGATTGCTCCTATGTATTGTGTTATAAATGTCTTGGGTATTATGACAAATACACAACATTATGAAAATGAAATTACAATTTTAAAGAAAGGCTCACCCTTTAAGAAAACGTGCTGCTATAACCTCTTTAAATAAAGACCTCAGTATGAAACCCAAATAAGCTAAATTGTAAAGTGCTGCGGAATATGTTGCCGCTATATAAATAAAAAAAATATTATTATAAGATAAAAGGGTTTTTTTTGGGGTAAATTTTAAAATTAAAAATGGTTCTGCAGCTTTATAATAAAACAAAACTCTTAATCATTATGGACCATACACTGTTCATTTAAAAAATGAAGCCAACATGAAGTAGAGATATGGTAGATGCTAGTTATACACTATTTTGTGTGGTATAACTATCTTTCTTACACGCAGAAATTTTTGAATGGCTAATTTTTTTGAATTTTCACGACGTTTTGATATTTTTTTTATAAATAAGCAACAACTGTACCAACCAGAATTTACTTTACTAACTTAATGCACAATGGGCCACATGTATGAAAACTATCTAGGTCTAAAACTCACTTTGTTGTCCATAGCAACCGATCAGAGCTCCCCTTTCATTTCATATAGTGCTCTGGAAAAATGAGATGGGCGATCTGATTGGTTGCTATGGGCAACAAAGTGAGTTTTAAACCCATACAGTTTTCATTCATGTGGCCCAATGTGTCACAAGAAAATGTTCTCTGAATCACATGGATAGGTAAAAGTATTAAAAAGTTAATCTCACATAAAGTGACATTTGTCAGATTTGAAAAATGCATAGATGTCAAAACTGGCTGCGGCAGTAAGGGGTTAAAGAACTAAGTAATCCACCACTTATCAGCTACTGGAAGTGCCAAACTAAGGCGGCTAAAAAGAAGCACCAACTTCCTTTTTGTAGTCGTCATATGTATCCCATTATCTGTGTCAATAAAATAAAAGTTTTTGGAATCTTGTAAGCTAGCTAAAAAAAAGAAAAAAGTTATTGTTAAGTGATGAAAGCAAAAAAACAATTTTGTAGATATGATAATATGCCTGATATTTTATTTTAGATGTAAGTTGTCTCAATCATGTCTTTTATTTTTCTTAGTCATGAAAAGATATCACTAGGAGAAATAAATTAATGGTGAAAGTCAGATCTACTGATTGGCTAGTAGAATTAATTGGTGTTGACTATGACACTACAACTGATTCTTCATGTGCCATCACTATCCGAAAAGCTCAAAACAGTGATGTAAGTAGAGACATGTGACTGTTGCAGTCTATCAGTAGCTGCATCAGTGACGTGCCTGTTTGGAGGTAGAAGATTGTAAACAGAAGACTGGAGAGAGGCATGTGGGAAGGTATAGGTGTCATGGTTCATGCTGCGGACGTTCTTTTGCCTGCACTTCTACTGGTGCCTCGGCTGGTGTCTCTGTCCCCACGGTGGCTCCTGCCTGTGCTGTGTCCCCTGTTTCTGTCATGGTCCATGCCACAGTTCCTGTGTTGAACAGCAGTCATGGTCGTGTCCCAGTTGTTACTTCTGGCCTTGCTGCAGTGCCTGTCCTTGCTCCTGCTCCCTGGTGTCCTGTGCATGCATGAGTGCCCCCCTAGGGCACACGCCGCACTGCTCTGAGATTTAAATGGACAGTGTCCTAAATACCTGACCTATGACCATTGTCCTCCACTTATTTAAGAAAATTCCTGCCTTCCAATGTAATCAACTGCACATATTTGTTTCTAAATTCTTCTTTTATTGTTGAACGCAAAATTTAACAAGCAACATTTTATAAAGCGACTTATCCTAAGTGCTTGTGGTCTAATATGACCTTTCTCAAAGGTGTTAATGATGAGCGTATAAAGAGAATTCTGTAAATCCGGCCGTAGCTAGGTAATAGCAAGAGAGATATGACCTATGACCAGTGACCTACACTTATTTAAGGAACTTCCTGCCTCTGTTTTTGGTCAGTTCGTTGATGCCCTTCATAGAATATGGGGGTTTCGCACAGCGAAGTCCGTCCAGCCTTGCAGCGGACTCCAGTGGAGATGGGGTTTTCCCTTAGGCTCCGCTCCATGGGGTTTTCCCTTAGGCTCCGCTCCATAGCCTGGTCTCCGCCAATATCATCTACACTCACGGTGCACAGGAAACAAACGGATGTCCGGGTAACTGTAGCCAACGCTAGAAACCACTGCGAGATCCATAAGCCAGTAGTGGAAAAAAAGCGGTTATTTTATTACTTGCAAAACATGTAAAAAGCACTAGGCAACAAACTCCCAAATGTACACCATGGCATAACTCACACTCACGGAGGCCTAGAGGATCCACCACAATACCCGTAGATCTACGATGTCGGTAATAACTGCCGTGTTCGAACATGACAATAGGCTTTTTTTTTTTTATTTGGCCCATTAGAGATAAGTATTTTTTTAGGACATGGAAAACCCCTTCAAATGAATCCTGTGATATGCTTTATTTAAAAATTAAATAAGTAAATGTTGTCAAATATGAATCTGCTTGGCTAGTAACATTTTATTTATACAATTCAGCAAATCAATATTTTATTTGTTTAAGTATGTATAATGTATACCTGTTTTTTGTCAAAAAATGATCCAGAGGGTTATACCATGAAAGACCTCATAAAAACCACTTCAGTGGTTTGTTTTTTTTGTCTACCTATCCAGGTGGGGCTCTGGTCAGTGAAAATTTCCTCTAATCTAGATGAAAACGAAAACTAATTAATTATTGGAATCCCCCAGGTGATAGTAGACTCTGAGGTTTGAGAGTCCACCCAAAAGTTTGCACATGCATTCTAGTGCTTAATCATTGAAGGGATTACCATAAGCAGCTTTCGTCATGCATGCTGTCTCTTTCTGGTTAGGCTGTGGGTGGTTTTATGCCATTGATTAGCATATCAGCTCTGTATTCATAGTTTTGCTAATTACTCTGACATGAGTTGTTTATCTAAATCCAGAGAAGCTTCAGAGCTAAAGTAAGCAAAAGTAATTAGGACCACATGTATGAACCTGTTTAGGTCTAAAACTCACTTTTTTGCCCATAGGTGACTATGGACAAAAGAGTGAGTTTTCGACCTAAACAGTTTCATACATGTGGCCCCTAGTCTCCTTTATTTGTTAGATCAAATGACACTCAAGCTCTCAAGCAGCCAACAGTTCTGAGTGCTGTCCTGTGTGATGACGTCATCCGTGCTATGAGATAAGACAAACAGCAGGAGAGCGCAGGGAAGAACTGGTCGGTAACCTAGAGAAACCTGAGTGCACTCAGAGCTAAAAATCACTTTTATCTCCTCAATAAAGAAAAATAAACAAAGCAGTCTAGTTTGAAAACTTTTTCATTTACTGTTCCCTACATTTTGAAAGCTAATCTTTGTAGTGAGACAACCCATTTGAAGACAATTCAGCAGATAATAATTCAGATAAAGTATGTCGTATTTGAAAATAGGAGCTTCTTTGGGTCATGTACTGTATACCTAATGTATCAGAAAGAAAGAAAATTGGGCCCTCACCTGGTGCCCAAAAGAGCAGTTCCTCCTGGCACATGTAAAGAGTAGTACAAAAAATGTAGTATTTTACTGTACTGTAGAGAGGCGCTACTAGAGTATTAGATAAATTATTAGAGTATGTACTTTATTAAAACATGGGTTTTACAAGAAAAATTATTATGATAATTGGCTGGATCAATGTCTGGGCCATTGTATGTTGAAACCATATTCAACATACAATGTCCCAGGAAAGACCATTAACTATTAAAAATATTGAATCCTGAGGCCATTGTAACTTGAGGGTTCACTGTACTTTTATAGAATCAGTTTAAATATTATCCGTATGTTCAAAATTATATCGACAGCAGCATCACTTACTTTGCTACCAATTACAATTTATCTCTAATAAACTCCACATAAACATGTATTTTCCACCTAATATAGAGAGTATCTGTGGACATGTTTGCCTTAGTTTACATATGACAAAGAGATTTAAAACCCCTTTGATTGTAGGACAATCCCTTCAAATGGTTATTTACATCTTGTTCAACCTTTGGGAACCCCATCGATCCTGATAATTAAGGGGCTACAGTGATAAGTTAGTGTTGAATTATCGTTTACTTTTTATAGAAAAATGTAACCTATCCCATGTACTTGTTGTTGCCTGTGATCCCTCTATTCTCAGAACCAGGAGTGGTTCCAAAGGTTGGAACCCCATTGATAGCAAATTCAAAATGTTTTCATTAACTTGTAGTTAGCTTTGACCCCTTCATTCTCAGGATCAGTGGTGGTTCCAAAGGTTAGGCCCCCACAGATAGTAAAGTGATGGCACATCCTAGCAATACATCATCATTTTACAAGTTGGGAATAACTATTTAACTTAGATTTCGAGTGGACAGTAATAAATCATCAGTGTCCATCATAGGAAATATAGTCAGTGCTTTATCATTCAGTCCAGTGGCAACCACAAGTGTAATACTGGTTGCTATACAAAACCGCTGGCTAATAATAACATCATGACTGGAATGATGTAAAAAAGACTTGTGGCTGCATTGATGTTTGACATCAGTCATGACTATTAACTGATGACTTAATTACTCATTTTCTTAAGTGTGTAAAGTCTTGATGCATGGTTTCCTATGTGCCTCTCCCCTACTGTGAGGTCTCTTACAAGACGCTTCCTCTCGGAAAGTTAAATGAGTATACAGAATAGATTACTCTACAAAGCAGACACATATAACTTTAGTGGCACAACTTACACTGGGAAAGGTCAGACTGTGATCCATGTCCTACAGATGTTTCATGGCTTTATGACATCACCCCCAATGAAACTCAGACTTGCTCATGCTTTTTATCTCAGGACTTCTGATTCTAAGTAACATACTGCAAGTGAAAGCAAAAAAATATTATCTCCATCTGGTACTATGTGTTGGTGGTTAACGAAAATAATTGACATTATCCCTATGTAGTGCTTCCAAGCTATACAAATTATTTCATATAGTACTTCAAATTCAGTTCATCTGCTCTGCTGTATCAAGTGATATGCAAACATCAGAAAGCAACTAAATGAAACCACTAAGAGTATTTCTCATGATATGTATTAGTGTGTGTGTGTGTATAATTACATTTTTAGATATTGATGAGTCAAAAAGAAAATGACTGCTACAAAAGTTAAAACTACTACTGGGGGCATTTATATCTGTACCTACTAAGGGGTCACCTATATACCTATCTACTGACAGATCACCTATATACCTACCTACTGTGGCATCTATATACCGATATACTGAGGGGCCATCTATATACCTACCTACTTAGGGGTTACTTATAACCCTGCCTTTTAGGGGCATCTATATACCTACCTACTGGGGGCATCTATATACCTACCTATGGGCGGCATCTATATACCTCCCTACTGAAGGGTCATCTGCATACCTACTGGGAGTATCTACTATATATCCCTACCTACTAAGGGATCACCTATATACCTACATACTGTAAGTATCTATATCCCTATCTACTGAGGGAACACCTATTTCCCTACCTACTGGGAACACCTATGTATCTACCTATTGGGGGAATTTATGTACATACCTACCTACTGGGGAATCTATATATCTACCTACTGGTGACAACTACGGGCGACATGTATGAACGGGCTTTACGCCTGTTTTTAGCGTATACTGCGCCTCCCGGCCCGAATCCCCCTGTCGGACGCAGGGATGCAGTGTTAGGCGCAGCGTTTGCCACTTTCAGCTGCGCCCCGCATGAAGGGGCGGGCAGTGGGCGCGGTGTAGGCGCGGTGTAGGCGTTCCGGGGCGGGACGCGGCGCGCTCGTATACTCAGAGGCATGTACGATCGCGAGTCGGCAAAGCGAGGCGCAGTGCAGCGCTCGGCAGCTCCGACAGCAGACCTGGTTTATTTTGGTCTAAATGCTCCGCGGAGGCGAAGTAAAGCAGGATTGGAACATGCGAGGAAGCAAATAAAGATCGCGACAAAAAATCTCGGCGCTTTCCGCTCCGTGCAGCAAAGGGGTATGATTCCGAAAAAATCGCCTTTATAAAGGCGGAAAACAGTGTCAGAAAAGAGCTGAACCTCAAAAATAAACATAATTTAAAAAAAAAATCACTTTCCAAAAATCTAGAACGGCGCAATATCAAGAAATCGGATATTGGAAATTGCCGGGAAATACAGTAAATCAAATTCTGAAGCTATTCCCCATTGGTCGGCATAAACCAGCCATCAGAATAGGAGCGACAGTGAACCATTAAAACCTATGGAGAACGACCAATCGAATCAACGGCGGACAATTCAAAATACAGTAAAAATGCAGAAAAGAGCTGATTGGTTGAGCTAGCGGGGGCTTGGCTAGCTCAGCTAATCAGAATAGGAGCGACAAAGACCCATTATAGCCTATGGAGAATTTTTAACCAATCAAAATCCAAGGCGAGACAGTTCAAAATACAGTAAAAAGGCAGAAAAGAGCTGATTGGTTAATGCGGCAGGGGGCCTTGGCTATCCCCAAACCAATCAGAGCGCAAGCTAAATTCTCCCATTGTAGTCCTATGGGGAGATGGGCGCAATGCAATCTCGGGGGTCCAGCGCTGTTTCGGCATGGAGTATGAATAAAAAACTCATTTTATTAAGTGTAAAAATTATCAGATAAAGCGCTGAAACCTTCTTTAAAAATAAAGCACTTAAATCCCTAACAATGCGTTTTAAACGCCGGAACCGGCGCTACATAAGGAATTGCAATAGAGAGAATTGCCGGGAAATACAGTAATTCAAATTGTTTAAGCTCTTCTCATTGGTCGGCATAAACCAGCCAATCAAATAGGAGCGACAGTGTCCCATAAAAACCTATGGGGAACTATTGGGCCAATCAAATAGGAGCGACAAAGACCCATTATATCCGATGGAGAAGATTTGACCAATCAAAATCCAAGGCGGGACAGTTCAAAATTTAGTAAAAATACAGAAAAGAGCTGATTGGCTGAGCTAGCGGTGGCTTGGCTTATCCCCCCAATCAGAGCGCGAGCTACTTCCCATTGTAGTCTATGGAGAGAGCGGCGCACTGAAATCTTGGCGCTCAGCGCAGTGCGGCATGAAGTATTAATAAAAAAAAACATTTTGATTAAGTGTAAAACATTATCACATAAAGAGCTAAAACCTTCTGTAAAAATAAATCAGTTAAAACCCCAAACAACGCGTTTGTCGTCGAGATCGGCGCTACATAGGGAATTGCAATAGAGAGAATCGCCGGGAAATACAGTAATTCAAATTGTTTCTCTTTTTGATTTTGGGCGGCATAAACCAGCCAATCAGAAAAGGAGCGACAGTGGCCCATTATATCCTAAAGGAGGGGGAATTGACCAATCAGAAAAGGAGCGACAGGGACCCATTTATAACCTATGGAGAAAAAATGACTAATCATATTCCCAAGGCGGGACAGTTCAAAATACAGTAAAAAGGCAGAACGAGCTGATTGGTTGAACTAGCGGGGGCTTTGTCCAGCTTAGCCAATCAGAGCGCGAGCTTTCTTTCTCATAGAGTTCAATGGGGAAAAGAAATTCCCAGCAAACTCTGTGATTGGCTAAGTTAAAAAAAGCGCCGTTATTTGGACCAATGGGAGAGCGGCGATGCTCCTTATGGGTTTTCTACATGCAATCTGAAATAAAACTGTACATGGGGCCCAAATCAATTATAAGACTACAGAATTTTTCCCGATGTTATATAAAATGAATAATAATATGGGGGTAACGAAAAAAAAATATTAATTCAATAAAATCAAAGTTTATTTTCTTTATTTTCGTTATCCAAGGATCAATAGTATGGGTGCAACGAAAATAAAGAAATAAACATGATTTGATTGATGTAATATTTTTTTTTCGTTGCCCACATATTATTATTCATTTTATATACACATCGGGACAACTTCTGTAGTGCACTAGCTCGGGTGGCGAATCTCAGGCGCAGCGCCGCACTGCGCCTAACACACTGGCGAGGCGCGGCAGACTTTACATAGTATGTATGAGCGCGCCCCGGCCCCAACATAAATCAGGCGCAGATTTCGCCGGAAAACTAGAGGAAAAGCGCGCCCCGACCCGGCGAGCTTCATACATGTCGCCCTATATAACTAAATACTGAGGGCACCTATATATCTACCTATTGAGGATGTATCTATCTACTGAGAGGTACCTATACACAGATGTAGCAGAGTACAGCTTGACTGTAATACCAGGGCTTTTCGTGATATCTGCCCTGATCTGTAAACAAAGGCCATTGAAAAGCATTGAAAAAGCTGAGATAACATTCTGTGCCGTGATATCACAGTGCAATATCTGTTCTATTTAGTTCTGCTACATCTTTACCTACCTACTGGGGATACCTATAAACCTACCTACCTACTAAGGGGATCTATATATGTACCTTACTACTAAAGGGAAATTTATACTTACCTATCTGCAGAGGGGATCTAAATACCAACCTATCTATTAAGGGGGTCTATACACCTACATACTAGAGGGATTATATACCTAAGTAGGTAGTCTTTACATTGTTAGTCCTATTACTCCCCCAGGAGATTGTGCCAGTAAGCTGTGGCCTGTAATTCCCCCTTTCCTGTTCCTCTCCACAAACATTGTATTATATGGTTTAGTGCCAACACAAAATACAGCCTTCACCTATCACCAAATAACTCCCACCTCCACCTACCACCTTATGGAGAGTTTGTATAGAGGTAGGGAATGAGTAAGGGACTGAAAAAGTGAGGATTCTAATATGTTTGTATGGTATATTCTGCAGAGCCAAGTCATGGCTGGAAGAAATTATCATGGTGGTCTAGGCTGAAAGGGAAAAAAAGAGGAAGAGCATGACTCATCAGAAAAGAGTCACTGGCTGTAACTGCACTGTAATTACTTATATGTCTGCAGTAGTCACAGCTGGTAGTCACTATGTGGTAGTCTCGTGCAGTCATGGTTTTGGCATCATTATTTCATCTTAAGGTATTATTGGGATTTATGATCTTGATATTGTTGGATTTTTTTAGTAACAGTATGATGGTAGCAGGTATGGTATATTTGCTTCATTTATAGGTGTATTATTTGGTAACTGTATTATTTGGAGGTATTACACTGTCCTACAGATATAAGCGCTTTTGAGGAGGCAAATTTGTCAGCATTGATTTTCTTTATACAGTACACTGTTGAGGTGCTGGACAGTATCATTATGGAAAAGGTGGAAAATCAGTGACAGGAAGATGTTTTTATCCAAAAAAATACATGCTACAGTTCATGTGCTGTGAAAAAGGCTGTGTGAACCCTGTCCTACTGGGCAAAATGTAACACAGAGGGCCTGTGCCCCAGATGTTTTAGGACCCTAGCAACACCCCTGGTGATAATAGCAGGTCATACTACTTCATGTTTGTCAGGAAGCTGCTGTTTTCTGGTAACATAGGAATGGATGTTACCGTAGGCTGGAGACAGGCATCTAGGAAAAGAACAATGTTTACAAAAGCAATAAGCTGATCAATAGCCTCCTAAAATTTGAGCAAAATAATTGTTCTGACATGGCATTATCACTATTCATTGGATATAGAAATACAAATAATACATTTAAGGAAAAACAGCTAAATGTAGTTTATTGTTTTCAATTGTTCAACCATACAGCCTCAAAGATACCCAGATAGAGGCTCAATAATGGCCCAAAATGAGATCCAAAGGTGGTTATTGGTGGTTTGATACTGCTAGCCTTTTAATTTACAAATAAACAGGTTTAACATAAGCTTACTTACTCTGCTTAAATTTTATGATTATGTATTTTGGTTGATACACCTTGTTTTTAGCAGAATGTTTGTCTTGTTGCATATTAAAGAATTTTCTTTTTTTTTGCAGTGTAGACAAATGTCCTTTTTTTTAAAAGTAAAAAGCTTTGTTCCCAAATTTTCAGTAATGTTTTGGTACAAAATTAAAAGTACGAAAAGACCATTTGCACTTGATTTACTACCACAACTTTTCAATTACACCCCACGTAAACCCTTTACCAGCTACTTTTTAATTTTAGCTGGTACCATTTTAAAAGCCAGCCTGAGGCACATTGGCTGTGGACCACATTTAAAAAAAAAAAGGGGGGATTGCTGAGAAGGATTGGAAAGTGTAGCAATTACTTGACTTGTCATCGGTCGATAGTCGATACCCCAAAAAGACGTTTCCGATAGTCGATAATTATTATGCCATAACCATTAAGCCATGGGAGAGCAACAAACCTTCATTATACCCCCAAACGGGGCTGGAAAAAGCTGAATTAACAGCCACAACAGTCAAATGGTACGTGTATATCTTAGGCAAAACACTAGGTATAAAACCCACAGAAAAAAAAGTCACGACCATTCACTACCCCTTTTGTACCACAGCTGACCTTAAAAACTCATCACCCACAAATTTAAAAAAAGTCCAGAAGGGGATGTTTTTGAACCCATTTTTTGAAAGGGATTTTAATATCCTGCCCGAACGCAGCATGAGCCCCAAAACCTCATACCCAGTTAAAAATGCCGAAAAGAGTCTTTCAACCCCTTTTTAGTTGAACGGGAATTGACTATATCTTCCTTACCGCGAATGACCTTTAAAACCTGTCTGCCCCCGGATTAAAAAGGCCGAAAAAGAGTTTTGAACCACCTTTTTTATTAATGGAATTGATATCTGTTCGGGAACCCCAAGATGACCAAAACCCTGTTACCCCGTTTTAAAAAGGCCGGGAAAGGGGAGTTTTTAACCACTTTTTTATTGAACGGAATTGTTTTTCCCTGTTCGGGCCCACAATGCCCCCAAATTGCCCCCAAAAGATTTTTAAAAGTCCAAAAGGATTTTAACCCATTTTAAAGGGAAATTTTGAATACGTCCTGACCGCAGAAAGCCCAAAACCTGCTGCCCCCCAAAATTTTAAAAAGGCCCGGAAAAGGAGTTTTTTAACCACCATTTTATTTTGAACTGGACATACTATATTGCCCCTTACCGAAAAGAAGCCCAAAAACCTGTTGACCCCAGATTAAAAAGTGCCGGAAATGGGAGTCTTTGAACCACCATTTAGTTAAGGGGACATTGACAAAATTTCTGTCTTGTACGCAGAAAACCATTAAACCTTCGCCCCACAGATTAAAAAGTGCCAAAATGGAGTCTTTGAACCACCATTTTGTTGAATGACATTGACTATACCGTTCTGTACCCGTATGCCCTTTCCGTTCCCCCCGTTTAAAAAAGTGCCGGAAAAAGGAGTCTTTAAACCCCCTTTTAGTTTCATGCCATTAACTAATTTTGGGGGGAAGTAAAGTAAAATGTGAAGTTTTTTAAAAAAGTGGGGGGGGGGTTTTTAACCAATTTTATTTCACGGGACATTGACTATCCCCTTCCGGGACCCATTGAATTTAAAATGTTGAAAAAATTTAAAAAAAAAATTTTAAAAAAAATTTTTTAAAAAATTTTTTTTTAAAAAAAAAAATAATTTTTATTTTTTTTAAAATTGTTTAAAATGTTAAAAGTTAAAAAAGGGGGGAAAAGGGTTTTCAAAATTTTAGTTTTAAGGAATTGTATATGTTTGGGGAAGAGGGTTTAAAAGATACCCCAGAATTAAAAATTTAAAAGGGGTTTTTGAAAATTTTAAGTTTATAATTATTTTGTTAAAAATGGCCCCAAACCTGCATCCCCCAATTTTAAAAGTCCCCGGAAAAGGGTCTTTAACCCCCTTTTTAGTTGACGGAATTAAAAATTTTGTCTTCCGCTTTATGCTTTTAAAACCTGTCTGACCCCCAATTAAAAAGTCCCAAAAAAGGGTCTTTAACCACCATTTTATTTGAACTGGACATTGCTTAATCTGCCCGGGGGCCACAGCATGCCCTTAACCCCAAAAGACCTTGGGCTATATATGTCCCAGGCCGCAAGGGGGCTTTGCAGGGGGATCGCCCGCGCCCCCCCCGCACAGCCGGGGGTTACGGCAAATCGCCGCTACACCCGGCAGAACGCGCCGGTGGGGGGCCCCGCCCTTGGCGCTTTTTTAAACCCCATCAGACACCGGGGGGCAAAATGGCCGCGGGTCAAATTTAACGCCGATTGGTGCCGCGCCCAACCCGTTGGGGTGATGGGGCATCAGCGCAGCTATGCTCACCGATCCGTGCCGGGGCTTGGGGGGACCTTGTGAAGGCTCCGTCACTTCCCCGGCCGGGTCTCCCCCCAGTTCCATCCGCGACGGAAGGGGGGGAAACCACCATCTTTGACACCATAATGCTTTCCCTAGCAATCATTAGGTTTTTAACAACGGCCCCTGGGGGTCAAGCAATGGGTTTGGCCCCAATGTTCTAAAAAAAAAAAGTTTAAAGACAAAAAAAAAAAGTTTTAAAATTCAAATCCCCCCCTTTCCCATTTTACAATAAAATCATTAAAATAAAAAAAATTACACATATTTGGTATGCCGCGTCCAAAAAAATCGCCGCACCCCCCAAACCCTGATACCCCCGTTTTAAAAAGGTCGGGAAAAGGAGTCTTTAAACCACCATTTTAGTTTCATGGACATTGACTATCCCTGTCCGGGCCACACATAGCCCCAAACCTGCATGACCCCCAATTTTTAAAATGCCGGAAATGGGATTTTTTAAAACCCCAAATTTTTTTTAAGGTATTAAAACTTATTGTCTTAGCTAGCCATTAAACCTGCGCCCCCAGTTTAAAAAGTGCTGGAAAAGGAGTCTTTCAACCACCATTTTTTTGAACGGACATTGACATATCTGTCTTGGGCCACAACATGACCCTTAACCCCCTTTAACGCCTTTGGGCTATCAGTACTCCCGGGGCTAAGAGGCTGGCGGGGGGATCGCCCCGGGACCCCCCGACAGCCATCGGGTGTTAGAGGCAAATCGCCGTAAACCCAGCAGAAACAGCGCCGGCGGTGCTCCCCCGTTGGTGCTTTTTACCCATAAACCCACCGGGGAAAAAGGGGGGGCCGCGGCGTCTGAATTAACCCCGATGGGTGCCGCGCACCAATCTTTTGGGGGTGATCGCTCAGCACAGCTATCTGCGCCGATCAAAGACCGGGCATTGTGGGGGGGACCCTTTTAAGGCTCCCTCATTTACCCTGGCCGG
>JAODAL010043378.1:0-33894 GCA_025379985.1 Phyllomedusa bahiana | reverse complement strand
TCCTCGTTGTCGATTCCGTGTACCGAACCTCTACGCTCCTTTTTCCTGACCACGAACCTTTCCCGCCTGTCCTGACCTCCCCTCCTGTCCCCGATTCCCCTCGCCCACGATTCTGTACACGCATGCCTTGGCTGCCCCGAAACAAGTCAGCCGGGGACGCCCTGGTGTTCTCCCGCCGCAGCAACCCACCCGCTTGGGGCGGGCTCGGTGAAAACCGGGTTTTTTAGATTCCCCCCGGTAGGCTTACACCATCGCTTGTGGTGGTCCAGCGGATCCCTATGAGTGTTACAATCATAAGTTGTAGTGTGACAACTTTCGAACCCCCCACATTTTAGGTGCATTACAAAAGTGCTGCGGCTCCTAATTTTGGGATTTTTGCGCCTGCTCATACATTAGAAAAAAGGCTGGAACATTTTTGGGGCTAAAAGGGCCCCAAAAAATTGGTGCACCCCGACATACAGTCTCCCTTTGTTTTTTTGTCCCTTTCTCCTTTTTTTTTTTTTTTTTTTTTTAGATTATTAGTGACAAAACTCAGAGGAAGAATGATCCCACTGTGACTTCACAGAATTACGGGCCCTTAATATCATGCTCAATGTATCATAAACAAAAAAGCAAACGTAGAGATTAAGGGAACATTATCTGCGAGAAAGACAAACGTCTCACTTGGCATCCCCCCCACCATTGGGGAAGGAACCCTGCCCCTTAAAAGAAAGGGATTTTAAATCGCTTGCCCTATTCACAAGACCCCATCTTCTAAAAGAATGTTGTGAGCTCAGGGCAAAGACTTAGAAAGAGCTCAGAGATACTCTCAAGGAGCTTGGAGTGTGTTACAAGTGTTGCGCTTCTTTAGAAAACATTGCAAAAGATTATAAGGCTGTCAAGTGTGCTGAATGCAACAATGATAGACATGTTACAGCTATGCATCCTGCTTTTTTCTCCCGACAACCCCTTTGCCTGAGAGCATCAAACTCAAATTATGGGGGGAGCCCACCTTTTAAATTCACCACAAAACCAGTCTTCTCTTTCTGCATGGAAATATGTGAGACAGAAGAAGGAAAAACATTGCCAGCAGCTCCAGAAAATTGAATGAAAGCAGGTGCGGGTTAATTGTAATTGTTTTCAGCTCACTCTCTGTTGACATGTACTTTTATGCCACGACTAAGGGTATGTTCAGACGGCGTAATTTCTGCACGCATTTCGCCCCCGTATGTGCATTAAAGCGGGGAGATGCCGCCGCAATTACGGTGACCATAGTCTCATAGAGAACTATGGATTTCGCTTTTATCCCCCGCCGTACAATATGATCATATTTTTGGCCCCCGGAGATAAGTGACATTAATTATTTGCACCGTGCCAGTATATGCGCTGCGAGAGGATCTCCTGTTAAACAGGTGGAGTGGAGCGGTGCATAAAATTGCTGGCTACTACCGTATATAAACGAAGTGTTTAATCTTGAATCCTTGGTAGAAAAATACACATAAAGATATAATTATGTCGCTTGAAGAGTTGGCCGGTATCACTGACAGGCGGGCAGAGACTTTTACTTTCTCTGATGAGAAAAAAGGGTTAACCCTTAACAGGTGAAGCAGCTGGGGGGTGTAATGCAGACGGGAGAATTGTCAACAACCTCCCCAGGAAAAATAGAGCATTGAGAAAGAAAGGGAAACCCCGTTATTATCCCTGCAACGCCTTAACCATATGTTAAGGTCAAAGAAAACCCGGGGGCCCCAAGAAGCCCCCCCTCCATTCTTATGAGGGGACCTGGTATAAAGGGGGCGATGGTCGCTATCAGGGAAAAATTACTCTATGGGATTTTTGTATTGACCATACAGCACTTACAACTCAACCTGGAGAAATTAAAACATGAGATCGTGATTACAAAAGAGGAACTTAAAAGAACAACAACCACGGAGCAGCATGAGCAAATGAACCGGGATCTTGATATGGAGATTGATAAATTGAAGAATCAGTTGTTGGAAACAAGCTTAAAAAGTTTTGAGCGGGGGGAACGGAGATTATCTTTATAACCGTGTGTTCCCGGGGAGAAGATCGTCCCGGCAGAGGTATGAAGAGAAAAAGCTAAAAATAAATACACGGACGAAAGCAGCACGGAGTCTGACAACGCAACAGCCGTTAACCGCATGCAACTAAGGTCGGGGATACGGAAAAAAATCCCAAGACAGCTGATTTTTTTTAACAAAGCAACCCCGAGGGGGGAGGGCGTGTCTGGAGGCAGCTCTGGAAAAGCAACAGGAAAAGAGGTTTTCCAAAACAAAGAAAAAATGAATGTTGTAAAAAAATTTTGAAACAGATGGATGTCATAATATCTCCAAGAAACATCTTACGGATCCACAGAAGTCCATCATCAACAAAGGACTTAATTTTGTTCCAGTAAAGGACATTTCTCCTTTTGATTTCAATGTCGATCTGTATGAATTTTGTCGGTCTCTGCATATTAAAATGTTTTTTCATGGCAGTAGTTATAACTAGAGATGGGCAAATTTCCCGAAATTCGGTTCGTTCACTTCGCCGAATATCCTGACAAAAAATAACTTCGTTCCGAATTACTTCGGGATGAATCACGTTCAAAAACAGCTATTTCCAGGCTGCACAGAGCCTGCAGGGTGCTGTAGAACGTTGTGTCATGCTCAAATATGCAGAGGGAGCGTGGTTTGGTCTTCATACAATGTTGTGTTTTAGTATGACACGCACAGGCACAATGACACAGTGTGTAGGTTACGGCAGCCGACACAGCAGCAGCATGAGGTCAGACAGTGACACAATGACAGAGCGTGTAGTTCACGCCAGCAGCAGCATGAGGTCAGACAGTGGCACAATGACATTCTGGAGGTGACAAAAACAGGAGTAGGCCAGAGATTGGGACAATGACACAGTGTGTAGGACACGGCAGCAGCCACAGCAGCAGCATGAGGTCAGACAGTGGCACAATGACAGAGTGTGTAGGTCACTACATCAGCCACAGCAGCAGCATGAGGTCAGACAGTGGCACAATGACACAGTGTGTAGGTCACGGCAGCAGCCACAGCAGCAGCATGAGGTCAGACAGTGGCACAATGACATTCTAGAGGTGGCAAAAAACAGGAGTAGGCCACAGAGTGGCACAATGACACAGTGTGTAGGTCACGGCAGCAGCCACAGCAGCAGCATGAGGTCAGACAGTGACACAATGACAGAGCCTGTAGTTCAAGGCAGCAGCAGCATGAGGTCAGACAGTGGCAAAATGACATTCTGGAGGTTGCAAAAACAGGAGTAGGCCAGAGATTGGAAAATGACACAGTGTGTAGGTCACGGCAGCAGCCACAGCAGCAGCATGAGGTCAGACGTGGCACAATGACAGTGTGTGTAGGTCACTACATCAGCCACAGCAGCAGCATCGAGGTCAGACAGAGTCACAATGACACAGTGTGTAGGTCACGGCAGCAGCCACAGCAGCAGCATGAGGTCAGACAGTGACACAATGACATTCTGGAGGTGGCAAAAACAGGAGTAGGCCACAGAGTGGGACAATGACACAGTGTGTAGGTCACGGCAGCAGCCACAGCAGCAGCATGAGGTCAGACAGTGGCACAATGACATTTGGAGGTGGAAAAAACAGGAGTAGGCCACAGAGTGGGACAATAACACAGTGTGTAGGTCACGGCAGCAGCCACAGCAGCAGCATGAGGTCAGACAGTGGCACAATGAAATTCTGGAGATGGCAAAAAAAAGGAGTAGGCCAAGGAGTGGGACAATGACACAGTGTGTAGTGTACGGCACGCAGAACATGCAGCAGAGATGAGGTCAGACAGTGGCACAATGACCTCAGTGTGTAAGGTCACTGAGCAGCAACCACAGCAGCGTCCATGGGTCAGACAGTAGCACAATGTCACACAGCGGTGTAGGTCACGGCTGAAGCCAACGCAGCAGCATGAGGTCAGAAGTGGCCACAATGAAAGAGTGTGATGGTCACAGGCAGCAGCCACAGCAGCAGCTCATGCGGTCAGACCAGACAGTGGCACAATTGACACAGTGTGTAGGTCACGCAGCAGCCACAGCAGCAGCATGATGGTTCAGATAGTGGCACAATTGACATTTTGGAGGTGGCAATCAAGAGGAGTAGGCCAAAGAGGGTGACAATGACACAGTGGTAGGTCAAGGCCAAGCAGCCACAGCAGCAGCATGAGGTCAGGGACAGTTGGCACAATGACATTCTGGATTGGTGGCATAAACAGGATGAGGCACAGTTTTTTAGTGGGACAATGACACAGTTGTGTAGGTCAACTCGCAGCAGCCACAGCAAGCAGCTTGAGGTCAGACCAGTGGCACAATGACATTCTGGACGGTGGCAATAAACAAGGAGTAGGCCCCAGAGTGGGACAATGACACAGGGTGTAGGGCACCAGGCCAGCTGCCACAAGCAGCAGCATGAGGTCCAGGACAGTCGGGCCAACACAATGAAACATGTGTGTAGGTAACGGGCAGCAGCCACAGCAGCTTCTAGAATGAGTCAGGGACTGTGGCACACAATGACATTTCTTGGAGGTATGGCAATTACAGTTAGTAGGGCACAGAGTGGCACATGAAGTGAGTGGAGGTTGACGGCGGCTAGCAGCATGATGGTCAGCAGTGGCACAATGACAGGTGTGTAGGTCAAGCAAAGCATGCCACAGCAGCAGCATGAGGTCAGACAGTGGACACATTGACATTTTCTGGAGGTGGGCAAAAACAGGATGTAGGCCACAGAGTGGTACAAGACACAGTGTATAGGTCTTGGGGTGGGGGTGGGGTGGGGGGGGGGGGGGGGGTGGGTGGGGAAGCAGCCACAGCAAGCAGCATGAGGTCAGACAGTGCACAATCACATTCTGGAGGTGCAAAAACTGGAGTAGGCCACAGAGTGGCTCAATGACAGAGAGTGGTGGTGACCACAGGGTGGCAGCAGCATTAGGTCAGACAGTGGCACAATGACATTTTGGAGGTGGCAAAATCAGTAGTAAGCCACAGAGTGGCACAAATGACAGAGAAGGTGGAGGTGAACGGCAGGCAGCAGCATGAGGTCTGACAGTGGAACAAGGACAGAGTACTGTAGGCTCACAGCCATGTCAGCCCACAGCAGCTGCAATGAGGTCAGACGAGTGGGCACAATGACATTCTGGAGGTGGCAAAAAACAGGAATAGGCCACAGAGTGGTACAATGACACAGTGTTCTAGGTCATGGCAGTCAGCACCAGCAGCAGCATCGAGGTCAGACAGTGACACAATCACATTCTGAGGTGGCAAAAAACTGGAGTAGGCCACAGAGTGGGCACAATGACAGAGATGGACGTGCGGTCCTGGCAGCAGCATAGGTATGATCAGTGGCCAAATGACATTCTGGAACGGTGGCAAAACTGGAGTAGGCCACAGAGTGGAACAATGACTGAGTGTGGAGGTTGACGGCGGCAGGAGCAACAGGCTTGTGGTCTGGGAGTGGCACAATGACACAGTGTGGATGTCATGGCACCAGCAACAAAACAGCAGCATGAGGTCTGACAGTGGCCACAATGACAGAGTGTGGGTGGTGGGTGGCTATGCCAGTTCCACCTGGTAAAATGGTGGGGCTTATGGAGAATAGAAACTGTCAGCGTTGTGTGGTTTCAGGCAGGTGGCGGCTATCAGAATAGTGGCTGCTGACGGCAGGTAGTTTGAACCCTGGAACTCATTTCTCACAGTTTTGGCAGTGCAGGCGTCATGGCTGATGTCGTATGATGCCTTAGGATTGGTGTTGGAGTATACATGGGCCGATCACAAGACAGGCGTCTATGGCTGATGTAGTCTGAAGCCCTAGGCATTGGTGTGTGGAAATCCTGGCCGATCCACGCCTGATTTCATCTTGTCAAAAGGTAGTCGTTTTCAATCTTTGTCACATGGTAAAGAGGGTTCCTCCTTCGGGGGGGTGACGATGGCCCCCGCCGCACCTTGAACACACCACTCTGATGCCACATTCTGGTCCCTACCGGGGCAGGGGACAGCTTCTCCACTCGATAACAATCGGCAAGTTGCGGCCCAACAAATCCAGTTTGGCTGCCCAGTAGTACAGCGGATCTTCATAACTGGGGGTGGCAGTAGTGCTGTTCCAGTAGGGCACCACCTGTTTGGTCAGGGTCTGCTCCTGGTCTGCTGCATGACTGAGACTGCTGGCGGGTACGGCCCTCATCTACTTGGCGGGCCGTGAAGGAAGATGCTCATCAGTTGACTTCCAGATTTAGGTGATGCTGATGGATGGTGAGCTGGTACGGCTTGACGAACCCCCCACCTTTCCCCAGCAGCGCGGCAGAGTACAGTAGTACGTGAGAGCCTGCAAGATAACCCACTGTCAGACCCTGGCTTCGGCGAGGGACGATGGCACATAGGCAGCGGTCCAAACCTGATACGGAGGATTTCCCTATATTTGAGTTTGTCCTCCCTCTCAGCAGCTGGGAAAAAGGCTCCCAATTTTGGACTGGTACGCGATCGGGGGTCATTTGGGTGGTGAGCCAGATGTCTTCCCTCTGCTGCGATGCTGAATATTCGGCTGGTAACTAGCCAGGCAAATCAGCATGCTGCGGGCCATCTGCATCAGAGTGACTCCGAAGGGGATCCCTTCCCTACCACATCTCCACTGTCTAATGCCACCGGTTGATTGCGGAGCGTCATCATGCCTCGTCTTCCTCATACTTCCCCATCTACCTCCTCCAGGATGATCCTGATTGCTCTCCTTTGTCAACCTGGGTATGAAAATCCACTAATCATTTCACCAGACAATGCTTTGCTCCTTTGTACCACTCTCGCACTCCTACATTTCGCAGTCCACCGGGGACTCATGTGGCCGTTAAGGATGTAGTCGCCAAGGTCTCTAGTCCCTGCCCTGACAGATTTTTCTGGAATTCTGTTAGAGGCTCATGAAGCAGTGGACTGCGTTATTCATCCCGTAGTACTGGCGTCTAGACAAATAACGTAGCCTCCTCGTATGGCCTCATAACAAACGGCAGTGTACGCATGGAGCTGCCACTGGCAGGACATCAAAGTTACACAGGGAGTACTCCTGTGCCGCTGGATCATCACAATAATCGTTAATGGCATTTCTCTGTTCATACAGTCGGGTCCAACATGTGCAGGCTGGAAATTCCAACGGGTGGGAAACATAGCATATCAGGGTAGTGTCGGGGGAAGTCCGTTTCTGACGCTGCAAATCGTTGGAGGGTGTGCCTGGCTTTGTTAGGAATGGATGAAGTGCTTGCATAGTTTCTTGCCATTTCAGAATCTTCTGATGATAGGTGCGAAGACTTCAGGAACTTTTCCAACCAGATTGAACACGTGCGCCATGCAGGGCGATGGGACCATCCCTGCTCGGTGCAGCGCTGACACCATGTTATCTCCCATTGTCCGTCTTCATGGTTCACACGATTTGCTCGTTGGCGCGGAGGAAAGATCACCCACACAGCGATTTCTTCTGCTGCATTGACGCGTGAGCAGTTCCTCCCTGTGTGAACTTTCGTTCGGCGAGGCAAGCCAGGTGTGAACCTGCGTGACACCGCTGTGCCCTTTCACATGTGGTATGATGGAGCAGTACTTTTGGAGGTGAGTTGGTGGTTGGTGGAGGAGAGGAGGAGTGAGGGAGGCGGACCATTGGATTGCAGGAGCCGGCAAGTTTGTAACGTGGTGGAAGGGAGGGAAAGACGGCGGTCTCCTGTACCAAGTTGTTGGTGTGAACTGGGCAGGAGCACATTCACCCAGTGGGCTGTAAAGGACCATGTACTGCCGATGAACGTAGTTACAGGGCTCCTGACGTGTCCGCGCTGCCGTGGCACCTTGGTTACAACATCCGCGATTAGCTCAAGGAACTGGCCCTCCTTCTGTTATACATTTTATGAAGTGCTTTGGATACTGCCTTTTTGGGAAAGAAAATTCGGGCCTTGGAACTCTCATCTCGGCGTAGGCACAAGCCCTATTGTTCTCTGAACGGTGCAGAGTCCACCATTTGGAAAGGGTGGGTACTGCGAGTACCAAACAAAAACCTTGGACAGGAGCTCGGTCCAGTGCTGCACCTTAGCATGGTTGGAAGCATACTGTTATCTCTTTGCAATCGCCTCGCTCTGAACGAATCTAAGGGACGCAATGAAGAGTCAGCGTGGTGCAGGAGCATCTGGACCGGGGGAGGGAAGATGATGCAAGGAATACAGCCCTCTTTCTGACTGATGGTGGTGGAGCCTTGCACTGGATGCAATGGCAATGCGGGCATCGGGCGCTGATGATGCTGTTTGCTGCCTGCGGTCAGGTTGGACCACCAAATCTGAGACCACGTTCTCTGGGCACAGGATGGTGACACTGCATGTGTTGGACGACCAGGGCCGTGCGTGCCCAACGTTAGCTCCCTGGCCCACGCTTCGCTAAGTTGTGCTTGCCACAAGATTCATTATAATATACCTCATTATTCGGCTCCTCCGAGGTGTCTTAGCGATAAGAACCTGCTACAATGTTCTCATCCGAGTATTCGGTTTTTTGTATCGCCAACGCTCCGCACTGGAGTGAGACTACTGCCGCCGCTGCTCCTGAGCCCCTGTGACAGCTACTTCTCTTGGGACATGACGAAGTGGGTTTTTTAACCCGTGTGCCGCTTGGCTCACGACCTCAACACTGCTGCTATCTGCTGACGGCACGGCCAACCACACTTCCCACTTGCGGGCTGCGCCGCTGCCTGACGCGGCATGCTGGAAGCCCCTCTTTTCCTGGCGATGATGAAGCCTTGGCCTCTCCCGAGCCCAGAGAATTGTTAGCGGTCGGCTACATCATCACTATTTGTGTTTCATCGTCACTGCTGTCCTTCATCATGGATCTTGGTATGCAGAGGCTGGACCCCTAACAACATGACCTCCCATGACACTCTCAACATCTATCTTTGCCGCCCACTGCAAGAAGAGGGGATATTGCCCTTTTCTTAGCTGCCAAGTAGATGCTGACTGCACTCCTCAATTGTTCATCCTCGCTAGTATAGTTGGCGCTGAGCCCAAACAACATTGTAGTTCTTTGGCTGAGGAAGGGAACCGGATTGGACTGAGGCGGGTTGAGGACAGGTGAGGGCGCTGAACCTGCTCCCGGGCATTGCCAACTAAGGGTGGTGTCTGACTTTCACACCGACTTTGGGCTGGTTTTGTCAGATTGTCATTGGGAGGGAAGTGGGATCGAACTAGTAACCAATCAAGAAACCATTGGGTTGCTAGTCAGACACGGCGCTAGATGGACGAGCGGCAGTTGTGGGCCTCACCGAGTGACACCAGCTGCCGAGTCCCCTTGCTCTTCGCAGGTCGATAGAAGCCCCTGCAACTCTCTGTCTGACATACCGTTGTTCTAAAAATGTACAGGACACTGTTTGATGAAGATATTCTATTTGATATATACACACCCTGTATTTGACTCCCCAAATGAACCACGCTAAACCAAGCTTGGTAACCCTTGGATATAAATTCGCGCTCCACAAATGGGCAGGATAAACTTGGGACTTGTATGTCCGTTTAAAAACTCTGTGGTATAAGAGCACAAACAGTAATTAATTAACCTTCGGATAGGAATTATGCTACTGAATTTCTTCTGTGGCGGTGAAAAACAAAGTTTCTTTTACTGAGTCAACTGCAGACAACGTTAATTAACCACTGGATGTAAAATTGCGCCCAAAACAATGGGGCAACCACAAATACGAGCTTTATAGCGTGTTTCAATGGGAGTGTTTTCTAACGCTACACAACAAGAGAATCAAAATGTGTTAATTAACCTTTCGATTGTGAATTATGCTACAGGAAAATTTTAAGTTTTGGGCAGGTGAAAAAGACGGTTTATTTTTGTCACCTCAGCAGAAAAATAACAATGCTTAATTTACCATGGATGGTAAATTGCGGCAAACAAACAATTGAGCAACCACTTACCATACGAGCTTCAGGTGTCTAATTCACGCCACGCTGTCCTACCAATGGCATGTTTTCTACGCTACACAACAGAGAAAAAATTGTAAATTACTTCGCTTGTGAATTATGCTACAGGAAAATTGTTATTTTTGGCGGTGAACAAGACGGCTTATTTTTGTCAAACAAGCAGAAAAACAACGTTTGATTATCCCAGGAAGTAAATTGCGCCAAAACAATTGTGCAGCCACAAAACTACGAGCTTCTGTAGTGTGTTACCACATGGGCGTGTTTCTACGCTTCACAAAAAGAGAAAAAATTGTTATTTAACCTGTCGCTTGTGAATTATGCTACAGAAATTTAAAATTTTTTGGCGGTGAAAAAGTTCGATTTTCTTGGAGGTCACCACAGCAGGAAAAACAACGCTTAATTAACCCATGGATGTAAATTGCGCCAAACAATTGAGCAACCACAAACTTAGAGCTTGTAGCGGTTGCTACAATGGCGTGTTTTATACGCTAACACATACAACAGTAATAATTGTAATTAATCCTTCGCTTGTGAATTATGCTACAGGAAATTGTAATTTTTGGCAGTGAAAAAAGACGGTTTATTTTTGTCAACCACAGCAGAAAAAACACGCTTTAATTAAACCCCTGGATGTTAAATAATTTGTGCCCAAAATATTGAGCAAACACACAAATACGAGCTTTGTATCGTTGCTCTACTATGGATGTTTTCTACGCTAAACAAACAAGAGAATAAAAATTGTAATTATCCTTCGCTTGTGAATTATGCTACAGGAAAATGGTAATTTTTGGCGGGTGAAAAAGGACGGTTGATTTTTGTCACCACTGCAGAAAAAACTTCGCTTAATTAACCCTGGTGTTCAAATTGTGCCAAACAAATTGATGAAACACAAATTCGAGCTTTGTAGCGTGGTCTCATTGGCGTGTTTTCTACGCTACACAACAAGAGAAAAAATTTTAATTAACCTTCAGTTGTGAATTAGGCTACAGGAAAATTTTATTTTTTGCCTTCGTGAAAAAGACGGTTTCTTGGAGTCACCAAATGCAGAAAAACAACGCTTAAATTAACCCCTGGATGTAAATGCGCAAAGAATTGAGCAGCCAAGAAGAGAGTGGTATTTGAATTGTAAAAACGCTGTTTCTTTAAATGGAATACAACAGGAACTGGCTTATGATCCACCTTGGATATTTCAATGTGCATGTGAGCAGATAGCAATAAAAATGCATATGCCTAGTCTGCTAGTGGACGCACAATGGATATTCAGATCCAAACATCCCAAAAAAATCAGAAATAGAACTTAAGAGAAGCAGTCTCTGAGACAGTGAGACACCCAACAATCGCTGTATATAAAAAATCGGTTCTTCACGTAAGAGCTAATCGCTATCACAATCAGCGCAGCAGCAGCATCCACTGATCAGTACAGTGAGAGGAGTCGTGATCTCCCAGCGTCGCTGACCCGGACTTATATAGTGCGGTGAAGTTCTCTGAAATTCCCGCCGGTCTCTGATTGGCTTCATCTCTGCACTGTATTGCTAGGCTTGCCCTTCTTCCTCCCAGATGCTTTGCACCATGTAACGCCATGTGCTCACACATTTTATCAATCAAAAGCACACTTCGTTCAACCGAAGTACCCCTAACTTCGACTTCGTTCAGATCCGAAGTTTTCCTGAAAGTTCTAAACGAATTCCACTTCGTTAGAATCAATTCGCCCATCTCCAGTTATAACGACTCGAGAGAGGATGTACCAAAAAAATTATGTAAAGGCAGTCAATTTGATCCAGAGTTTGAATGTCCTGCTTTGCAGGTGTTTGAACAACTGGTTACTACAGAAGTATCACCTGCCAATGGTGGACATCTGTATGAAAATGTGTCCATATGTCACTCAACAAGAAAAACAGGCGTTAGAGGAGTTGAGCAAGGACCAGTCGATAATAGTTAAGAAAGCGGATAAGGGAGGTGCCACGGTAGTGCAAGATAGAGAACAATATATTGAAGAGGCAAGGAGACAGTTAGGTGAACCACAGGTGTATCGTAAACTTACACATGATCCCACAAATGAAGTCTCTTACATTATTGCTCAGGTCTTGGAAGAAGCTGTAAACCTTGGACATATTGGGAACAGAGTAAGGGACATGTTGACATGCAAGTTTCCTCGCATTGACAGTTCTTTTACCCTGGTTCCCGGAATGGTCCATAAGGGTCTTTATTAACCCCCCCGGGACGACCCATTCATCTCGGGGTTAGGTTATTTTAGAACCACTAGCAAACCTTTTTGTTGATCGTTTCTACAGAAAGCGGTTTGATGAGGGAATATTACACTCCCTCAGTGATACTGGTCAGTTTTTGAGGAATTTTCAAACAACAAACAGATGTTGTGGCAATGTCTACTTGTCCCTTGACGTAAAGTCATTATTAACCAGTATTCCCTATGAGGCGGGTATGCAGGCAGCGAGGGAAGCACTGGGAGAGGATCATCGCTTGTCTAATTCAAAAATTTATTTTTTAATGACACTACTTGAAATTATTTTGACAATTTTTTTTTCAGATTTGGGGAGGAGATATATTTACAGTTACAGGGCACATCTATGGGGTCCCCGGTGGCACCAGTTCATGCACATGTGTGTATGTTTCTTTGAGAAACAGCACCTTTTTTGAACCAGGGTATGAAGAAAAGTTACTGGAGTGGTATATGTATGTGGAGGGACATTTCTTCGTTTTGTGGAAAGTAGGAGATGGAATTTAAAAGCCTTTTTGACAAATATTAAATAACATTCATCCATAATACAGTTCACTGCCACCATAGGATCTTGATTGTCCTCCACTACCTGGACATAGAAATAAAGATAACCCAAAGTGGTATTCAACCAATCTGTACGTCTAATCCCTCGGAATATAAATAATTTATTGCATAAAGCAAGCTACCATGCTCCCCAGACCTTCAAAGGTATAGTAAAAGGCCAGTTTATTAGAACCAAACGAATATGTTCATCTGATACCATTTATTATGATCAAAGTAAAAAGCTCATCAGTAAATTGGTGGATAGGGGTTACAACAGAGAAGAAGTGGTAGATATAGCACAGGAAGTGGGATGTAGGGACAGAGAACAACTCTTACACACCAATGTAAGAAAAGAAAAAAGAGAGAGTTTTACATATATCAGCACATTTGACTCCCATAGCACTATGATTAAAAAAGCCATAAAAAGACATTGGCACGTATTGACTAGCGATCCTAAATATGGGAAATTGTTCAAAGATCCACCGAAGTTCATCTACCGTAAAGGGCGCACAGTAGGTAATCAAATTATGACTAGCGATATATACGCCCGAAACAGACTAAAAAGCAGACTTTTTTAAATCCCCAGAAAACAGGGACTCAACCCTGCTGTAATTGCCAACACTGCAATGCTATAATAAGAGGGCCATATATAACACATCCAACTAGTGTGAAAAAGTTTTATGTGAGGGGTACATTCACATGTAACACAAAGAGCGTTATTTACATCTTAAAGTGCCTGTGCGGCAAAGGCTATGTGGGCCAAACCGCACGGAGCGTGAAGACCAGGCTCCAATAATGGAAACACAGATCGAGTATCCGCATAGCATTAAATAACTAGGAAGGGAAAGGAACATTGAACAAAATTAGGTTTTGGTGAAAACAGTGTAGCAAGACACTTTGTTGAATACAATCATAATGCATCCGATCTTCGGTGGGCAGTATTGGAAGAGGTGGCAGGAAAGGATGGCAGGCATTAGAAAAACGTTTGTTGCAGCTGGGAGTGGAAGCAAGCTGGATACATGATCTTAACTCTTAGCACTAATGGGTTTAACGAGAGCTTCAGCTTAAAGATGTTTTTATGATGGGTAAAGGGTTGTTCAATTTAGATTAGTGGGAAAACATTTGCGAGCACCTATGTAGTCAGAGATTAGGACGACAATCTGCGCTTGAGAAAGGGGGAGGGTTTCTCCCGAAAGTTGAGCGATTGCGCTAGGATCCGCTGTCCAGTGGTGTTAAGCTTATCCAAAGTTGGAGGGGCCACGTATGCGGCCACATGATACTTTGTTTGGACATGTTTGCCGTACCGACTTCCACGGATTTATACTGCGGGCAGAAACAAAAGTTCAATAAATGTGTTCGGCTGAAATAGCTAGTATCTGTTACTAGAAGTAAATAAATGCAATTTTACAGTTTATATTCACCTGGTTGTTGTCATGGACTGTTGGATAGAGGGAAGTCGAGGATCTTCTGTTAAACAGGGTGGAGTGGAGCGGTCTCATAATATTGCTAGGCGTTACTACCGTATTTTAGACGAATGTGTTTCAGCATATTCATGTAACCTATGTTTGGTTATGGCACTACTTTTTGTAATAACCACGCAAACTGCTTTCTTTCAATCGTACTGGATGCTGCTGGCTATATTTATCTTCTTGGCTGTTCAAAGACTGACACTACAGAGTGCAACCGTGCAGGACCTGTCCATCGGGAGCAGTGGGGAGATGTCTATTTGTTTAACTTGATTGATGGAAATATGGTTTGGCGCAGGAAAGAATGGTCCCAATTGAACAACAGGGTGTGCCACTAGTGTGCTGTGTCAAGGTCTACCCAGAAGGTAAATCTGAAAAGGCCACCAAATGTATGCTATTAAAGACAAAAAAAAAGCAACTGGTCTCTTGCAAAGCCTAAATTCTTTGAGATCTTTTATACAAAGGGTGAAGCAACAACATACACCCTTAACACCTGCTCTGGCTGTGTAGACATTTTTGGCAGAAGAGCTACTGGATACATTGTCTTTTCAATTAAAGGGAATACTCACATACCCTTAAAAAACATAAATTAAATGTGACCAGATACCCAACGAAAGAGAAGAAATCCCTATACCACAGGGTACATATCATAATCCCCACTTGAGGCACCTAGCTAAGGAGATTCCTCCAATGAACATGATTGCCAACCTTCTGCTGTTACCCGGAAGAGATATTCTGAGAGTCCATAAGGTACATACTACAATGTTATGGTCCAGATGATTGCCTCATAGCTCAAAGACTTGACTTAGGGCTGGGTAATTAGTAGGGTGCTTATGTTTAGAGTAGAGCATAAACCATTTGAGGAGAACTCCATTCAAAACATATGTGCTCCAAAAATGGGGGGCCCCCCCCCCCCCCCCCCCCCCCCGCCCCCCCCCCCCCCGTGACAACCTCAACTTTAAGATGTGATTCTCATCATTATGAACGTAAAAGGTATAAAAATAGAAAGGTTCTCCAACCTCATCCAGGCACTGGACGTCATTCCTATCCTTTATGATGACTTAGGAAGATCAGTATTTTTTTCAACAAAAGATGACAACAAATTAGCCTTGTCCATAGACGACAAAGAGTTTATTAAATTAATGGACAGTGGATTCTTTAAAGATTTATCTACTCCCTTTCCCTTCCGCAGTGCAAGAACCAGGTTTCCAAAACACCAAGAACAGGCATTATCCAGATTCATCTCTTTACTACATACATTAAGAAACAAGCCTGAAATGAAAGTTTCACTTTGTAGCCTTCATTATACAGGATATTTTCAAATGACCACTGGCAGAAGCCAGTTCCACCTTATGACGATACACAAAAAAAGCCTAAACCAGATCAAAGTGGCTATTCAATGTTAAGGGACATGCATTTGTGGCGTATACTCTGAATGAATTCTTCTTCACGGTCCAAACTGGCCAGCAATATGGTTAGGGGTGCTTATGAGATTCAGAAAAGAGCCAGGTGCCGTTACCCTGATTTTAATCAAATGTTTCCATTGTTTTATAATACGACAAGATCACATATTTTATCTCAGGTTTCTATGGCACCAAGACAATGACACTAGCAAAGGGTAATGTGTGTTTACCACATTAAAGTTCTACAATGTCTGATGGTGAGTCAGAGTTGACTCACCATTTCAGATGCGCTGAAATCCTTGTCCACAGTGGAGGAAGGCGTAGATCTACTCTAAAGCTTGTCTGAGATTACATAAAATTTGCTTCCAAACAGCTGATTGATTCATGATGGTAAAGCCTTTCATAAACACTAGCAATCTATGCACATTTGACTTTCAGAGTTTTTGATACGCTTGAGAGCATCTGTAACAATCTCTTCGCAGGAAGAGAGGTCTGGGTTTAAGGTGGGACTTGTTGAATGAGTCCTTTGGTTTTGAAGTTAATTGTTACAAAATATACCTTTACTTATTGCGTGTGAGTCACTCGTTAAGTAGGTAAATCCTATATGACCCATTGGATTTGTATCGCCCTTGGACTGTACAAGGCAATTGTCTATTAAAGACAGCCTATGAGAGTTGTGAAGGGGATGGGATGCCCCAACTGCCTGTCCACAAAAAGCAAAAAGTAAGGGAGCCTTGTAAAGAATCTGCACAAGCCTTACATAAGATTCACCTACCAAGATGTTACACTCCAGCAATCCTTACAACAAGCCAAAGAAAGGAAATCCACATCTTCTCACGAGGGATCTACTGAAAGACATAGCAGCTGTTTGCCTATTGAAGGTTATAGACACCTGCAATAAAGTTCATGTTGGAATTTCATTTGGAAAGCTTCTGAGCATACCATCCCTAGTTGTGAACTTTGTGGGAATCTATACTAGATGTAAGAGACCTGTATGCCTTTATACAGAGTGAGTAGATGTTTCAGTGGATGAACATTCAGTGTTACACAGACAGCAAGGTTTTTCTAGGTTACGTATACTACCAGTGAAAACCAGAGCCACCTTAACAGCATTATTGGCCCCTGTGCAGAGCTGTGCACTGGGCCCCTCCAAAACCACTCTCAAAAATTTATACTTATCGAACTAAACTTAACATATTTATAGTGTTCTTACAACAAACTATGTTCTTAAGCACAAGGGTATTGTACACGGAGTGTTGGGTCCATGATGAATCACATGGCTTTTGGATGCGTGTTTGGGTTCTGTATTGACGTATCTACACAATGAGCAATGTGATTTTACACAGCTCGCAGAACTGTAAAACAACATACCAGCGTTCACATGACGTGATCGCAGATGGTCATGTTTTACTTGCGTTCTTTCGGATCTGTTCCAAAAATTGACATGTCAATTATTGTTTCTCCGTTTGATGCAGCCAGTGCCCTATTTAAAACAATAAGGTGCGCTCACTGCTGCAGTCAAAATGCATCAACACACACCTAGTGTTAGGATATAGTTTTAGAATCGATCTGCCAGTCAGTGTCTTGTATGCGATTTCTGGGATCAATAAACGGATCCAAAAAACGCCATGTGATCATATTCTTTTAATCAATGGAATTTTAACAGCACTACCAATTATGTTGTTTGTTCTACACGGCGTGTTGGGTCCATGTGAACTTTAAGTCCTTGGATGCGTGTTTGGGTTAAACGGACCCAATCACGCATCTACAATGGAGCAGTGTGATTTTCACACTGCTCGCAATGTAAAACCAAATCGGAGTTCACACAAGTGATCTCCAATGCGTGTTTACATTGGGTCTTTCGGATCCGTTCCAAGAATTGTCAATGTGAATTCTTGCGTCGAACGACGCTGCAGGAGACCTATAATTAACTATGGGGACGTTCCTGCTTGCAGTCAACCACGTATATTCAAACACGCATGACTGCATGCTGGATTCAGATCGAGCTACGTTTTTGGGATGTGTTTTTTCGGTTCCAACATGGACCTGAAATCATATCCTAAAATGCCGTGTGAACCATACCCTTGCAGATGGTTTTTGGACTTGAAAAACGTCTGTAAATGACGGTTATATTTTACATTGATTAAATACAAAATCTGGCTTCAGCAGCCACTACTTTGTGGAAATAGTGAAAATTTCCGACGGAGGGATTTTTGATACCGCCGGCATTCTTACAAACTTACACAACTTATCACACGAATCTATGCTGTAAGTGTTTGAAATACCAAATATCCCGCTGACTTTAAAAAACCTGGGTGGCGGGTGGTACGCAGCTCTCCCTGGTTTTCTTTCCCCCCCCCCTTTTTTTTTTTTATTCTCTTCCCCTCCTCATTATGATTGTATGTTTCTTATTTGCCTAACATGTAATCTTTTGAGAGTTTCTATGCTATTTTGTACGATGAACGTTTATGACACCCAACATTGGCTATACTTATTGGATGGATAGTGCTTCTCGGTCAAAATACGTGTTTTTGTGTGATATGGAACCTTTCTGCAGATACCGATCTTTATATACGGGGGACACAGTATGAGCTTTTCCATTGTACTAGGTTACAAGTCACTCATCCAATTCGAGTCGCCTCTAGATGGTTCTGGTATATAAACTTAATGTTATGAACCTACCCGTCGTCCCAATTTTAACTAGAGTGGAGTGTGTGTGTGTATCCTGATTTTCTGATGTGGGACTCATTAGGGAATCATACCAATTACTCCTCAGGTTTAAACACATGGACTTCTTCTGGTATTTCCGGACTTTGATGGTTTTCTCGGATTTGGAAAAAAAACTTCTGTTTACTATAACGCTGGTATTCTTTGGAGTTCTGGCAAGTGGCTTGTACAAAGACAGTTCATTGCTGCCAAAGCAGTTTATTGAAACCACCCACTTCCGAATTGAATTTTGTTCAATTACCATCATGTTAGAAACCTTGCAAAATTTTTGATATACATACCTAATAATTCTATATATGCTCACATGATCTGATGATAAAACTTAGGTTGTCGGTAGCTCTAACAATTAGCATTTAATTCCACTGAACTCCCTTCCGGGACTCCGATGTGCTGTTGGTTTCGCAGTACACATATAACGTTGAGTTCACAATCACCAGACTAAATTTTCACCTTTTATTGTTTACTATACTTGTTTGGATCGATCCACATTGCCGCGGCCTATACATGATTAGCGCTGACTGTGTTGTCACCATTGGATTTATGTCTATATCAGTTTATACGGTATTGTTTTGAAACCTCTTAATGCAATAGGTCCAACCTGCTTGTCCTTCCCACCCCTAGTTTTATGACGTATCCTCCCCCCCCTTCCTACTCTCCGCCCCTTATTTACCCAATGTTTTCCATGTTTTCTCTTTAATATCCCATGTTGGGGTTATGGTTTACTTTTATGTTGAAAATGTTAATAAAAATATTTCACAAAAAAAAAATATATATATTATTTTTATGATTATTATGTTATTATTGGTTTATTTTGTAACAATTCTTATTTACTATAGATCATTCTATATTATTATTATTTTTTCAGAATTTGTTTTGTGTCCTTTATTTTCTGTTAAAAAATCTTTTGAATTTTTTACTGTTTTTTCCAAAGTTTGCTACCTTGTTTGTTATTGTTACCTATTTGTCTTTTTCAGCTTATAAAAACTGAACAATAAAAATAAATTTGTAAAATGTCAAAAAGAAAAAAAATAAAATTCACCATATATGTCTCATTTTTCTGCTTGTTTTGTGGTCGAACGATTGAACATCTTGTGGGTAGGGGTGACAGCTTGAATCCACTAATCTGGACAAATCCGTCCCACTACGTGCCATTAAATAAGACAAAATTAGACGATCGGATAAATCCGACCAGCATGGTTATTTTGTCTTTGCCAAAGTAGTAAACATCTCCCTAATGGATATATTCAACTCGTTCCATAAAAAGAGTCATGGAGCAGTAATGCACCTGCGTTTTATACAAAGATGCTAGTGAAAGAGTGGAAAAGGAACCCAAAGTTAAAAGAAGCGTGAAAGAGAGAGGTAAGAGAATAGGATAGAGAAAGGAATGACTTAGAATATGGGGGTAGGAAAGGAAGCGAGAGTTTTGGGTCCATTTTGGTCTGGCCCTCACCCACTTATTGAAGACATTATCTTTTCTATATGGACAGAGTCAGGAAATTAAACTAAATTGTATGCATTTTTTTTTTTTTCTTAATTGTATGGTGCCTACACCTCAATGACCATGTTAAAAATTTGTTTGCACATGGAGTCAGTAATTTTCTTAAAACTCTATTTATTTTAGCATGTTCCTTTAAAAACATGTAAACTTTTTTGTGCGCAAATAAACCAATGCTACTTGCAGTTAGAAGTCAGACATCGATAGCATGCCATGTAAGTCAGGTCACTAGCCCACCTAACTGACACAGAACAGCAGTAGCCAGGAAATAGTGAACGTCTGCTTGTCAGCCATTCTGCCCTGTCTGTGATTTTTTGGGGCCCTCGTTCCGATGTAATAATTCCAGGGTTGATCGATGCAAGCAAGACACAGACCTCCCCCACACGTGTTAAGGAAGTTTGCTTATGTCGCTGGTCTGCAGGAAGAGGCCACGTATTTGGCACGCTGATTACTGGAGCAGCAGAGGAGAGCACGAGGACTGATGCCCGAAAAGCGATTCAGCACTGACAGTGCAAATAGGGAGGAGTGTGGAGAACGAGATGATCCAAGCTCATGCTTCACTCGGAAGGGTAGGTGGCACGCCTGTGTGGTCCCCCTGCGATCATGGGGCCCACGGGCAGGTGCCTCACCTGGCCCAATGGAAAAGTCTGGCCCTGGTGAATACACTTATTATGTCTAATCAGTATAAGTGCATGAAAGATGAGTTAGTCCTGTATGACCTGAACAACGGCATTATGTCCATGTGCCCACAGGACCAGCATCTTTCCAGTGGCTTTGTATAAATTCTTGGTTGATTGGTCCAGAGATTCATGTGAATGAGAGTAAAGGGAAATACTTCTGTTACTAGATTGTCTTCTGTCTCCAAAGACCCTGACAACAATTCAGGGATTCGCACTGAAATTAGTACCTTTTGTACGAAGTCCGAAGAGAGGTCGTGACTTGGGCTGTATCGTATATAAAACACTTTTACAAATGGCCTTAAAGCTCATACACAAACATAACGACCAAGGGCTACGTAAGAGGAAGTCAGAAAGAAACCCTCTTATTATTACTTTGGAAAATCACATGTTACTATCAAGTAAAGGGGTAAGATCAAAGTAGTCCTATTCATCCAAAAATTGAATTTTATAAAGGATGTAACAGACTTTAATTTTTTGCCCATAGCAACCAGAGTCTTCCTTTCATTGTCGAGCTCTATTTAAATGTTAGGTGGTCAGCCTGTTCAGGGTGCCTTTGAGGAACATAAGAAAACAGTTTTTTGACACCTGCTGCTATTCATAAATGTGGACCCTCTTAGTATTTGAGGGATAATGGAATCAATCCTACGGATCACTTTTCCAAGCAGAGGTTTTCCATAGGGAAATACTGCAGGGTGCTATCACAATTTTGTCTTAGGGTGGGTATTCAGGGTCAGTTGATGGGTCTGTGGGGATGGTTATCAGAGTCAGGGATTATGGTCTAGGCTAGGATTGACACTGGACGAGTGTTAGATTACCTCAGTGTCATTTATTATTGCTTTCGGATTGATGCTTATTTGTGGTATTCATCTCCATTCGTTGTCCTTCTGCAATTATCTGGCTATTGCCATTTGTCAGTTAATTCCATAATTATTGTGCGAAAGTACTCTTACTGTATATTGGCTTTTAATGCTGTTTAAGGTTATCCCCTGCTATCTGTTGGTTTGCCTCTATTAGGTCCGGTTCAACTTCGTGCCAACCAGGATTGTTTCACTGAGCTCCTGTACAGACACGGATGTTGCCCCCAGAGCTGAAATCACAGGTTTTCCAAGTAAAGTCAATTGAAAATAGAGATCAGGCCAATCCAAATACAACTTGAAAACAACATAATTCAGACTAATTAGATAAGGCTTGGATCTTGTGATCATGGGGGGGGTTTAAGTTTTGCTTTAGTTTTACATTTTTTGGAATGTGCTGGAATTTGTCATTCTCTAAGACAGACTCAACACAAAAGACAAATGCTCAAGACAACAACGATAAAATGACAAAGCTCAAGTCAACACAAAGGTAAAGCTCAAGACAGCAACGCAATGTAAAACACAAAGCTCAAGACAACACAATGCATTGAGACATCAGAAGACAACAGCATTATATTAAGTAAAGGGGGTTCCCTCCTTTTTTTAGATGCAAGATCCATAGGATGCAGGTTATATTTTAAGGACTTTTTAATGACACTTACTTGGATTTGCCACATGAAGCAGTTTTGTTTACAGTTTTTTGACTTTTTTCTTTTTTTTTTTTCACCTTCCCAGAACTAGTTTGCTTTTTTTCCCAAATTTTCTTTTTTTGTCAATCAACAAATGCATCTTTTTTTTGGCACCCAACAATACACCACTACCATTTTTTGGAGGGTTAGGAGGGATGGGGGGTTGGGTATTTAAATCTTATAATTTGCCCTCGTGGGCTGGGCTACGTTGCAGGGTTTTTCTTTAATAATTTAACTGACTGATCATTTAAGGTTTAAGATGTAAGGTGTAAGATCTTTTCCTTTAGATTGTATGTAAATTTTGGGCATGACGTGCTCTATTGCCAAAGGATGTTGCGTGATAATGTGTGTAGCTGGTTTACTTATATATGAAAGGTTTTGGTATGAAACTTCACAGTCACATATGGATTGTAACTTGAACTCATTATCCACCACCCTCCCGTCTTTTGACGTCAGGCTGGGGCGGGGTTGGTTTTATTGTCTACAGCGACAACTTTTTGGCCTGCAGCCCTCGTTCTCAGGTGCATCTCCTAAGTGCACTGGGGAGTGGCGGAAACCTCCAACCACGGTGCTTTAACCCTTTGTTTTGTGGCGGGATCGTCGCCCCGCAGCACAATCAATGGGTTTCCTGCGGGGTTATTTGGAGACGCCCCGGTGACCCGACGAGCCCGTGGGAAATGGCCCTGCCAAGTCAGCCTGGGGACCTAGAGTGGCCCCAGGCCGAGCCCTCCCCCCCCCCACCCCCTGCCCCGTCTTAAACCCCCCCCAAGCCAGGGACCAGGAAAGATCTGTGTGCATGTCCTGATCACTGCTTGTGTAAGACTGACACAGATTATAATGTATTAGCATATATGGAATAATTGATAGTACCAATGACTAACGTTTAAATAAAAATGTGTAAATATACGATGTCCCTTCAGGGGAATTAAAAAAAAAAGTAAAAAAAAAAACAGATAAAGTGTCAAAAAAATAATTAAGATAAAAATAAAAATATTTAATTTAAAAATTATTGTGCATTATATTAACACAACAAAATACCTACAACCATATTAGTATCCACGACGACTCCGTAATAACACTGTAGATTTAAGTCTAACAAGTTTTATTAAGTGTGAAATGTGTATGGTGATAAAAAAAACATGTAGAAAAAAACAACAACAAAAATTTTTACAAAATAAAAACAACAATTCTGCAATTATTTTTTAAGTGAACTTAAAACTTTCCCCCATAAAAGTACAATTCATCGTGAATAAAATGAGGCATCATACAACTGCGTCATTGAAAATAATAAAAAATAAGTTTACAACTGTTGAACTGCAAGGACGGACAAAAACCTAAAAAAAAATTCTCGGTCATTAAAGGAGTTTTTCTTACATTACAAGCTTTCAGCTACATCAAAGTGTATGGCAGCAAAGGATTTTTAAATTGAAGGGCGTGTTCTTGTCTGCCTCTTCTCCTCCACTTGCCCCCTCCCCTCAGCAACACAGAGAAGCTCTCCTCCATAACTTTTATACAGCAGGTGAGTGGCGTGGGGGTTTTGCTGCCAGAGTTAACCTCTGTGTGTGCCTGCCTGGTCTGCTGCAGGCTGCTGATCAGCTGCACTGTCAGCTCACCCGGAGACAGGAGAGGGCTACTGATATTACTGTGTGTGGAAAGGTCTGTGATGCTGTGTAAGCTAATAGCAGAGCAGGGGGGATTTTTAAGTGTTCCTATACCCCACTGCTTAGCATACAAATCTCCATCTAATGCAAACAATAAACTAACCCTGTCAGATACAGACACCAGGGCAGGCTTGTGAAGTGAGTTACTATATCCGGATTTGTCACTAGTACAGCAGAGCATTTAAACCGTTACACATGCCCCCGTGGTGATCTGTTCTATTAGCTTTATGTCAGAGCTCCCACAGAACTATCATGATGATAGTTAGTAACCTCACTTCATTGCTGTAAGCTCACCTCTGCTCTTCCTCAATCGCTGTGTAGAGAGCGAGAGTATCAGTGATGATGCAGGCGCCACAACTACAGGGGTTTAAAATCCAGCTACTACAGGACACAGATAGCCAGGAGCCCTTCCCTCCCTCGCACCACATACGCAGAGAAGCATACTTGGTGGGTGGGGCTTGTGCTTGGGACCAGTATTACAGAAACAGTTGAGTCATCAGCTCTGACAGCCAGTGAGATAAAGATCAACAGGTCAGCTGCTTTGGGATTTCAGGAGTGATTGCTACTACTACTAACAGGATAAGCTCAAAATTCAGTAGGACATTTGTAATGAAACATATCGTGCAATCGATGCTTAGTTTTTTAAAGATCTTTTAATTAAATCCCAGAATAATTGTAGCGAGGACAACCCTTTAACTACTTTTCAGGCGTTCGGCGTTAAGGGGTTAAAGTCAATCTATCGGTTTGGGTGCATGTAGGGAGCTGGGGGACGGATATGGACTATATCATCAAGAAGCCCACCTCAATCACTCCCAGGAGATTTTCTACTACATTTTATTACTTATATTTGCTTCTTAATCATCTTAGGTTATCTGTGGGTATAATTATATATATAAAAAAGCAATTATTTTGTCATCATAGGAGTATCAGTTTGTCTTATATTTACCAGTTAAAAAAAAAAAAAAAAAAGGAAAATCATCATGTCGTCGATTCCTGGGAGCGAATGGATCAAATATTTTTGATTATTTTAGATTGCAAGGTCTTTTTTCTTTTTTTTTTGGAAGAGTATAATAGCTATGACAGTGATACATAACATTGTAAGTCTTGTGCAAGGATTCTAAGTCTGTCGTATTATTAAGACATGATATTATATTCTAAGTTCTTGAACGCTATGTCTAAGTGATCAGACACAGTTTTTGCTCCTTTCATCTTCAGTACTTTTTTTAAGTTTGGTATTTTTAATTTTTTCCCATTTTAGGAGAAGCTTCTTCCATTGGTTGGATTTTTGAGTTTTGATCTTGTTTATCTGACGGCAAAAGCTCATCACTTCTTTAATGACCAGGACACAGTTTTTGTTCCATTTATCTTCAGACTTTTGTTAAGTCTTGGTATTTTTTATCTTTTTTTTTTTATTTCTTTCTGTTGTAAGAGAAACTTATCATATTTGCGTCAGATTTTTTTGATTCTCTGATTATCTGGAGCCAAATTATTACTGTCATTAAGGGGGTGAGGATAATGTTCCAGTTTGTAAACTTGTTTGGCTAATGATGAGATTACTGCTGATGGATAGATCTTTTGTATCTCATTAATGATGATTTGCAATTTTTGGATTCTTCATTTCTATTATGTTACATAAACTTGGCACTCTGTGGATAATTTTCTCTATTGAAAGTGATATGTAAATGTTTCTGTTTTATTATTATTTTTCTGGTTTATACTCATGACAATATATCTGATATTTTATGCTATAACATTGTGTTATAATCCAGTTATAATTACATTTATTTCTTATTCTACCATATTTGTTTTATTAGTCTACGTATATTGCATCAGTATTTATATCATACTATTTGACTCTTTGATCTTGCTCGACAATCCATTCTACTAGTAAGAGTGTGTATATGTAATTAGAGCGGCTCCTGCTCCATAGTACAGGATGTTTTTTACTTTTTTCTCTTATTGGATGTTAAATTATTGTATATATAAGAAATAGATTTAATTTTAACTATATAGGACAATTTTGTGTGGAGGCCTCTTTTTGTAAGTTTGCTGTAATTGTTGTATATGACAAGTTGTGGAATGCTCAGATTGATCTGCCACAAGGACTTTAGATTACTCTGGATGCTACCTGAGAGTCAGACGAACTATCATTTAGTGTAATAGAATAGAACAAGAAGTCACTATTATTTAGGTGGTCTTAACAGCTTCCGAGGCATCAGGATGACATGTTATATGTCTGTCATTGGTTCATAAGGGAAACGTGTGGGTAGTTCATTATCTGGATAAAACAGGATGTGAGGACAGTAGAGGTGGCTGCCTCTGAACATTAGAAGGAAACATTGTTGGAAATTAATATATAATCCTCAATACTGTTACATACCTTTGATTATGACTATAGGAAGTGGCAGTCGGCTGACAATTGCTCCCTAACTCTTTTTCTTCTTGCCCCTATGGGAAAAGTTTCATGTTGTCGGTTCTATTGGCTGCTTGCTTGATCCGCCTTGTTAGCATCAGAGCAGGAAAAAAGCCTCTAAGAAGATACTTATATCAGCAAAACAAAAGAAAAGCATATAGCTCAAGTCTTACAAATTTCTTTGTGTATAGATCAAATTACAAATTTTAACCAGCTGGCTTATGTCGAGGTCAGTTTGTGTATTATAAGCCTCTCCATGTATAGAATGTAGACCATAATAATATATATTGGTTCGCATGAGCGATCGCGATTTGTTGGCTGAGAGGAAACTGATATAATCTAGATGGAGATAAACTGAGTAAGGTGGTTCCATAAGGCGCTCGCTACAGAATATGGTCACCTAACTTAAGCAACATGGAGGATGAAAGAAAAATGAAGCACATACTAAAGCAGATCAAGCTCGTGTGTTGTCCTTCCAATATGAACGCATCAGTAAGAGTGGCTGCTTGCGAAGCATGAAAAATACACTTTCTATGATGGGACAGGAGCTTCCTTGGGTCTTGGACATGGACAGAACATGTAGTACTGCACTGTACTTTAGAGAGACGCTACTAGACTATTACTACTACACTATTCCTGCATTCGCAACTCCACTATATTATATACGAAACAGTACAGGACATGTGAGTACAGCATATTGTACTGTATGGAGGTGCTATTGACCGACCAATCACTGAGGGCATCTCACCTAATTCATTTAAGAGCCAGTACAGGACATGTAGTAGTGCACATTGTACTATAGAGAGGGCTCTGAATAGATGGCCAATCACTTGCATTCACTTTACTAATATTTGTATGATGTACAGTCGCAGGACATGTGAGAACTCGCCACATGTACGGTAGAGAGGGGGAGCTACCTAGGCGCGAAGAATCACTGCATGCACCTAATTCTACTTCTAATGAAAGCAGCAGTTAGAGGACATCGTAGTGTACCGTGTTATACTGTGTCTTCGAGAGGCGCTAATAGTCCTCACCAATCGACTACTATATCAACTCTAAACTAAATACATTAAGAGCAGTAATAATGACATGTAGTAATGATCTAGCCCTCTTTGTCCTTACCTCCTTGTCACCAACGCTCGACGTTCTTCCCCTGTGTTCGTTGTGTTGAGAGAGATGATTTACTAGTTATGCTTGTTAATGGCTACTAAATGTTTTAGTTAAGGTGTTAATGTAGTGATTTGGAGGTCTATAGCGCCCTCTCCTGACTAGTGATTGCAGGTGGTACTAAGCATGTCCTTCTACTGCTCTTTCATGAATAATTAGGTGCATGCAGTGATCTGCGCTCTAGTAGCGCCTCTCTACAGTACAGTGCGGTACTACATGTCCTGGACTGTTCTTATATATATTAGTAAAGTGAATGCAGTGATTGGCCATCTATTAGAGCCTCTCTATAGTACAGTGCAATACTACATGTCCTGTACTGCTCTTAAATGTATTAGTGAGGTGCACTCAGTGATTGGCGGTCTAATAGCACCTCCATACAGTACAATGCGGTACTACATGTCCTGTACTGTTCGTATATGTAATAGTGAGTTGCGAATGCAGTGAATAGTGTAGTAGTAATAGTCTAGTAGCGTCTCTCTAAAGTACAGTGCAGTACTACATGTTCTGTCCATGTCCAAGACCCAAGGAAGCTCCGTCCATTAATAGAAGTGATTTTCAGCTCCAGCAGTCTTTTCTGAATGGTTTTTGAGAAGCACGCTTGATCTGTGTTGTATGTGCTTCATTTTCTTTCATCCTCCAATTGTTGCATTAGTTAGGGTACTTTGTTTGGAGCTTTGGAAGACCAAATTATTGTTTTCATAGAGTTTAATGTTTCTAGCATTCAATGGTCGTCTTGGAACCATATACAGTTATGGTACATTACAATGGAGGTGCTTATTAATACAACTACCCCGAAGTGCAGCTGGAGTTTAAAAATTTTGTAATTTTGTTAAACAAAGAAATTTGTAGACTGTGCTATTTGCTTTTTGTGGTTGTTTGCTTGTTATTGTATCTTTAGAGGCTGTTTTTCTATGCTCTGCTAACATAGGGGGGATTCATTAGCTAGCAGCCAATAGACCGACTAATGAAATTCCCATAGGGGCAAGAAGAAGAAGAGAGTAGGGAGCAATTGTAATCTGGACCAGCCACTTCTTTAGAGTCAAATTCTAAAGGTTGTACAGTATGGATTATTTGATGATTCGATCAATTTGTTTACACTCTTGTTTTGTATAGAGGGCAGCACCACCTTTTTCCTGTATTCACATCCTGTTTTCAGTAATGAACACCACACGGTTTCCCTTGATGACAATGACAGACATAGAACATGTCCATCGCTGATCGAATGGATGCTGTTGAAGCATGTGTAATTGATATGTGATGCGTGTGTGTTCTATTCTATTAACATTATATGAGTGTTGTGACTCTCAGGTAGCAGTTGCCCAGGGAGGGTATATTGAGAGAGAGAGGTTCTCTGTGGTGTCAGGTTTACGATAGTTGCTGTCGAGCTATCGCCGCGAGGCACTTGCTTGGTGAATGATTACATAACAATGTTACAGGCGAGTCAGACCTTACACGATTAGAGAATGAGAGCTCTCCACATCAAATTGTAGGCATATATAGTTAGAAATTGTAAATATTTATTACTAAATGATATTTATTCATTCGCAAAGCATTGTGAAAAAAATGTAGGGTATCAGGTACAGATCCTTGTACTATGGAGGGGGCCAAAGGGAGCCGTCGTTATTTACATATACATATTGTGTATAGTAGTGTGGATGCTCATGATGCACATACATTAGATTGAGGTAGATCATAGAAAGTTATGTATGCTTATAGTAATAAATCATATGTTAGATAATTATAAATATATGGGTATATTATAAATGGTTTTAACTAAATGTAATTTAATATATATCGATATAATGTAATGAGTAATAAACACAAGAAAATTTAACATAGATAAGACGAATGTACATATTCTCTTTCATAAACAATATCACCTGTGCTATGTTTAGAAACACATATAGATAATGGATGAATTGTACCATAAAATGCCGCAAATACATCATTTATATTTAGATACATAGAATCTATCCATACAGCTGTAATCCTGCTCTCAAAAAGTTTACAATTTCTGTGGAACTTTATCATCACCCTCTTTTTGACTGTTATATAATGTTGGCTCCACGATAATCATGAGTACAATACTTGACAAATGGATGAAAGTGTTTACTTAAACTGAAAGAAATTAAAAAGAAAAAAGATTAAAAATACCAGATACTTAATAAAGGTTAAGTTGCTGAAGGAGTGAATGGAACCTAAAGCTGGTGTCGGATCATCATGAAGATTAAGGTGATGAGATGTTTGCGTACAGTTAAACAAGATGATCAAAACTCAAAAATCCAACCAATGGAGAAGCTTCTCTTAAAAATGGAAAAAATTAAAAATACCAGAAACTTAAAAAGTACTGAAGATGAAAGGGGGCAAAACTGTGTCTGATCACTTAGGGGTTTAAAGACTTTAAATTTTTAATATATGTCTTATAATACACAGACAAGATTCCCTGCCAATCAGGCTTACAATGTATGTATCACTTATAGCTATTATACTCTTCAAAAAAAAAGAAAAAAAGAGCTTGAAAATCTAAAATAATGCAAAATATTTTCCTTTAGCCCAGATGACACATGATGATTTTCCTTTTTTTTTTTTTTTAACTGGTAAATATAGACACTGATACTCCCTTGATGATCAAATATTGGTTTTTTATTATATTTTATATAAAAATTTTTAAACACACATTAAAACCCCCCTAAGAGTGATTAGAAGAAAAAAGAATAATGTAGAGAATCTCTGGGAGTGATGAGTGCTTCTGATGATTAGTCATATCCGTCCCCAGCTCCCTACATGCACCAAAACCAGAGATTGACTTTAACCCCTTAAGCCGAACGCCTGAAAAGTAGTTAAAGGGGTTGTCTCGCTACAATGATTGGGGGTTTTAATTAAAAGTCTTTAAAAAACAAGCAGCTTTGCAATATATGTTCATTACAAAAAGTCCTACTGATTTTGAGTTATCCCTGTTAGTAGTAGTGCATCGCTCCTGAAATCCCTATAGCAGCTGACCTGTTGATCTTTATCTCACTGGGTCAGTGCTGATGACTCATCTGTTTCTGAATACAGGTCCAAGCACAGAGCCCTCCCCCACAGTATGCTTCTGTAGTGGAGGGAGGGAGGGCTCTGGCTTCTGTGTCTGTGTAGCTGGATTAACCCTGTGTGTGCCTGCTCACTCCTGCTCTCTACACAGATTGAGGAGAGCAGAGGTGGGGGGGTGCAGCTGTGAAGTGTGTTTCAATAATCAGGATGTGTCTGTGGAGCCTCTAACGTGCCTATACTTTTGGGGAAAAGGGGTTCAGGGGGGCTCCAGTCAAATTTATTTTTGCCAGGTTTCTGTTTACTATTTGACAAAAATTCAGGCCTGTATGTAAATTGATTGTAGTAACTCACTTCACACCCTGCCTGTTTTCTGTTCTGAAAGGGTTTTTTTTTGTTGCTTGAGATGGAGATTTGTATGCTAAGCGGGGGGGGTATAGGAACACTTAAATCCCCCTGCTTTTGCTATTAGCTTTCACAGCTTCACAGACCTTTCCACACTCTTGATCAGCCCTCCCCTGTCTCGTGGAGCTGACAGTGCAGCTGATCCAGCAGCCTGCAGCAGACCCTAGGCAGGCACCACAGGGTTAACTCTGGAGCAAACCCCCCCCCTTTCACCCTGCTGTATAAAGTTATGGAGGAGGCTTTCTGTGTTGAGGGGAGGGGGGAAAGAGGGAGGAGAAGAGGCAGACAAGAAGCACGCCCTTAATTTAAAAAATCCTTTGCTGCCAGACACTTTGATGTAGGCTGAAAGCTTGTTAATGAGGAAACTCTTTAATGACCAGAATTTTTTTTTAGGTTTTGCCTCCTTGGTTTCATACAGTTGTAACTTTTTTTATTTTTTCAATGAGAAAGGTTGTATGACGCCTCATTTTATTCACGATGAATTGTACTTTATGGGAGAATAGTTTAAGTTCACTTATAAATAATTGCAGAATTGTTTTTTTATTTTGAAAAAAATTTTTGTTTTGTTTTTTTAATTTTTTTTTTACACCATTCAATTTCACACTTAAAAAACTTGTTAGATTAATTCTACAGGTTATTACGGTCATGTGGATACATAATATGTGTAGGTTTTTTTGTGTGTGTAATATATGCACAATTTTTTTTATTAAATATTTTATTTTTTATTTTATTATTTTTTTACACTTTTTCTGTTTTTTTTTTACTTTTTTTTTAAATCCCCTGAAGGGACAACGGTTTTACATTTTTTTTTAAACTTAGTATTGTACTAGCATATTCATATATGCTAATACATTATAATCTGTGTCAGTCTGACACAAGCAGTGATCAGGACAGCACCACAGTCTTCCTGGTACTTTGGGTTGTTACACATTACCCGCTTGGGGCCACTCTAGGTCCCCAGGGCTGACTGGGAGCCATTCCCCGGGGTCTGTCGGGTCACCGGGCGTTCCATAACCCGACAGAGCAGGGAACCCATTGATTGTGCTGCGGCGACGATCGCCACAATACAAAAAGGGTTTTTAAAACACCGGGGTTTTGGAGGTTTCGGCCACTCCCCAGTGCTCTTAGGAGATGCTCTGAGATCAGGGCTGCAGGGCCAAAAGACGTCGCTGTAGACGAATAACCCGCACCAGCCGACATCAAAAGACGGTGGGTGGTGGTTAAGGAGTTAAAGTTGACAATCCATTGTGTCTGGAAGTTTCATTCCAACCTTTCATGAGATATAACCTGCTAAAACATGAGCACGCAACATCCTTTCAATAGAGACGTCTTGCCCTAATGGACTTACAATCTAAAGGAATTGATCTTACACCTTAAATCTTAAACCTTTAATGATCAGCAGCTTAATTAGTAAAGAAAACCCTGCAACTGTAGCAGGCCACGGGCATTTTATGGATTTACCCCATCCCTCTAACCCTCCAAAAAATGGTAGTGGGTATTTGGGAGGCCAAAAAAAAAAAAGATGCATTTGTTGATTGACAAAAAAGAATTTGGGGAAAAATGCAGACTAGTCTGGAGAGAAAAAGAAAAAGGAAAAAAGTCAAAAAGTATAAACCGACTCATGGTGCAAATCCAAAGTAAGTGGTCATTAAAAGGTCTTAAAAATACCTGCTCCTAGGATCTTGCAATCTAAAAGAGGGAACCCCCTTTACTTAATAGAATGCTGTTGTCTTCTGATGTCTCAATGCATTGTGTTGTCTTGAGCTTTGTGTTTTACATTGCGTTGCTGTCTTGAGCTTTACCTTTGTGTTGACTTGAGCTTTGTCTTTTGCGTTGTTGTCTTGAGCTTTGTCTTTTGTGTTGAGTCTGTCTTGAGATGTCAAATCCTGCACATTCCAAAAATGTAAAACTAAGCAAAACTTACCCCCCCCATGATCACAAGATCCAAGCCTTATCTTAATATCTGAACATTGGTGTTTTCATTTGTTTTTGGATTGGCTGATCTCTATTTCCAATTTACTTTACTTGGAAACCTGTAATTTCAGCTCTGGGGGGCATCACCAGGTCTAAACAGGAGCTTAATGTAACAATGCTTGATGGCACAAGCTGATAGGACCATATAGTGGCAAACCAACTGTGGCAGGGTTAACATGAAGCATGCATTAAATGCAATACAGGAGAGACTCCCCAATAGATCATGGATTAGCAGGACAATGGGCAATAGCCAGATAATGGCAGAGACAGGAATGGAGATGATACCACAAATAACTTCAATCCGAAATGCAATAATAAATGACACTAGGTATCTAACTCTCCCTGAGTCTTCCTAGACCTATCCTTAACACTGACTCTGATACCAGTCCCCACTGACCCTCAACTGTCCCTGAAACCCATCCCTAAGCTATATTTGTAGCACCCTGCAGTAGTTTCCTATGGAATTCCTCTGCTGGAAAAGTGATCCGTAGGATGTGATTCTTATCATTCAAAAGACTAAGGGCCACATGTATGAAAGCTGTCTAGGTCTAAAACTTTCTTTGTTCCTCATAGCAACCAATCAGCGCTCATCTTTCATTTGAAATAGTGCTCTGAAAATGAAAGGTAACTCTGGTTGCTATGGGCAACAAATAAAGTCTTACACCTTTTAAAGCATTTTTGGTGAAAGGTCTTCTTTGATGCTTACCCCTTTCTTGATAGTAACATGGTGATGGCCAGGAATAATAAGAGGGTTTCTTTCTGACTTCTCTGACTTGGCCCTTGTGATGGTGTGTATGAGCTTTAGCCAAAGTGTTTATAGCGATGACAGCCCAAGTCACACCTCTCTTCGGACTTCGTGACAAAGGTACTAATTTCAGGGCGAATCCCTGAATTGTGATCAGGGTCTTGGAGACTGAAGACATCTTGAACAGAAGTTTCTTTACTCTCGTTCAGCAGGAACTCTGGACCTATCAACCAAGAATTTACAAAGGCACTGAAAGATGCTGGTCTGGTGGCACATGGACATAATGCCGTTGTTCAGGTCTACAGGACTTTCTAATCTTTTCAATGCTCTTACTGATGTAGACATAGAAGTGTTTTCACCAGGGCTGTCTTTTCCATTGGGCCAGGTAGGCCCCCTGCCGGGGGGGCCCAGAGGGAGGGGGCCCCCACAGGCTGCCACCTCCCTGCCCGAGTGAATGGGTTGGGGGTT
>JAODAL010043377.1:0-33895 GCA_025379985.1 Phyllomedusa bahiana | reverse complement strand
AAAACAATGTTTGGTTCAGCACCCCCAAAAAAACTGTTGGGGCACGCTTATGGCTGTAATCTAAATATACATAACAATATCAGCAGTACACAAAATTAGAATACGTTGAAAAAAACTTTCTGCTTAAAAAAAAAACACGAAAGTTTTATGAGGTTCCTAGTTCACACTTTTGCGCAAAATTGCTTAAGCCCACCTTCGACTTCAACGAGACCTCAAATGCAGGTGGGTCCTACACTACGTTACACTAACGTTATATTTCTCTGTTGTCCATCCAGACCTACCTTTTAGAATGTGAAGGCACCAGCTACTAAATACACTGCACTGATTAAAAAGTCTGCATTTGAGGTCTCGTTGAAGTCAAAGGTGGGCTTAAGCAATTTTGCGCAAAAGTGTGAACTAAGAACCTCATAAAACTTTCGTGTCTTTTTTTTAAAGCAGAAAGTTTTTTTCAACGTATTCTAATTTTGTGTGCTGCTGATATTATTATGTGTATCTAATCTAACTAGCAGCTTTTCCTGGGTCAACTCGCTATTAAATGGTATTTCTGCCTGGCAAACCAGCAGACACAGGCAGCAGAGTGTTCACTACAGATAGTAAAGTGGTCATGTGATTTTAGCAGCCAATGAGATTCCTACACCCTCAGTGGTGACGTTTTTGACCCCCCTCCCTGTGCTCTGCACTGATTGGCTGGCCGCCAAAACTGAAGGAAGCAGCTGAAAAAGGCGGCGAACGCTTGTGCCGAACCCGAACTTTTTACCGAACTTGCGGCCAAAAATTCGGTTCGGCTCAGGTTCAGAAAAACCATAAAGTTCGTGCCGAACTAACCATTTTCCAAACAGTTTGGCTTAACACTACTCATGGAAAATAAGCTAGGATCCTTGCAGCACCTCCTGTTGGATGTAGAACTCTGCACTCTTGGGGGGCAAACAGCTGCAGAGGAATATTTGGTTGTCTATTATCCCATTTACATGGCAAGGCTCAGTAAGTCGGATGTGTATTGAGGAATGCTACATCCAATACGTGGCGCTGTGGAGTTCCAGCTCCAATGAGCTTTTTAAAATATATATACGTTTCAGTGGAGTGTCTAATGTTGTATAAGTCTCCACACACCTACATGGAGCCCCTCCTTAATGGGGAATGTTACCCCTTTTGAGCTTCCTTCCTGTTGAAGCTGCTTTGTCTGCCAGCCTGGCCCTGTGTGGTTTCTTTGTTTGCCAGCCTTGTCCTGTGTGGTTTCTTTGTTTGCCAGCCTGGTCCTGTGTGGCTTCTTTGGCTGCCAGCCTGGTCCTGTGTGGCTTCTTTGTTTGCCAGCCTGGTCCTGTGGTTTCTTTGTTTGCTAGCCTGGTCCTGTGTGGCTTCTTTGTTTGCCAGCCTGGCCCTGTGTGGTTTCTTTGGCTGCCAGCCTGGTCCTGTGTGGCTTCTTTGTTTGCCAGCCTGGTCCTGTGTGGCTTCTTTATCTGCCAGCCTGGTCCTGTGTGGCTTACCTCTAGCACATGCTGCTCCTATTTGATTTATAGAGCCAGCTGTGTGCCACTCCACCTCTGATCACAAGTCTTCAATGGATATTTAAAGGGAGTCTCTCCTGCTCCTGATCTTAGACTGTGCAACTTGGTGTCCAAAGTATAGTCTGCATTGTATTTGTTTTTCCCATTATCAACCTCAGCTTCTCCTCTGAGCTCATTTCTTGTCTGCTACTGGCCCTGGCTGATGGTTTTGTCTCTGAGCTCACAAGAACTCTGCCTACCTTGACCCACTGCCCTCTTGGCACTGCACTGTGATGAGTGACCAGATTGGGGGCAGTGACGGGGGTGTCCCCTGCAGTGAAAAACAGAAGAACATGGGTTAAAGGCTGAAAACCAGAGGGTTCTGTAGACTCCATGTGGTCTTACTATAAAACCTGAATATGACCTGAAGAAGCCGCCCTACCTCAGGTCAAACATGGCAGCTACTTTCATGGAATAGTAGATTTTATTCAGCAAATATAATGATCTAATGTATTTCAGGTCTAGCATTTTATGACATCATTAGGGAAAGCAGGATGGCGTATCCAGTATCCCCAAGACTACAGCAAACACAAGCTGATGCCACATATTAGGACAAATTGACAAATTCTAGAACATTTGGTGGAATTATTCTTATTTCTAAAAGTAGCATTAGACAGAAACATGCACTTGCAGCTCAGAGGCGTCTCTTGTGTTACTGTTGGCTCCATCATCAAAGCTGATACGACTATATTGGGATATTTTTCTCGGCTTGTAAATTGCAGCTATTTTTCTCACTGTTCCCTAAATAAGAGAAATAATTTGTTCATAGATCCAACTCGACCAACTTCCCTTCGTTATCTGAAGGTCTAACTACTTGTCTTTGATGTTGTGCCCACAGCAATGGTAAACCTTCTTCCTGTCACGACTGCTCAGGCTTCCAGCCAATGTGTTGTATTCTCTTGTGCCCGGAGACTAGTACATTGCGTTTCCCATCAGATGCTGTGCTAACAAAATACACGCTTCACTCAACATGTGGACAGCCTATCATCTGACTCAGTAAGGCCCCATTCACATAGCATTTGTGCTGCCCGTTCATGGTATCTGTCGAGATGGTGTAAAAAATTTTCATGGGAGATACCCCCCCCCGCAGGGCAGCGGTGGAGCCATAGACTTCTATTGGGCAAATATAGTCCCATTTAGACTATGTTTACCCTATTTACCAAATGTATATAGTTTCTACATTGGACATGAAAGTGTTGTAGACCGTGCCTTTGTGTCCAATGCAGAAATTGTATTTAGTTGGTAAATAAGACAAACATAGTCCAGTTCAGACTTCATTTTATCTACAGAACTCTAGGGCCTTGTTACAGTCCTACTGCAATATTTCTAATAGTGTCCTGACAGATACCACCGAAGGAGCAGCACAAATGCTATGTAATTGGGACCCCAATGAATGCTTGGTGACTGACAGTGGTAGTAGTCTTGTGATAGTGGCTCAGTGATACAGAGCTCAAACTTTTGCTATCTACTAGGTTAGTACCAAGCAGTCATCAGATTACTGTATATTTGTGCAATGCAACCATTTTGTCTTAAGTTTGCATTTGTGATGATCTAGCAGTCACTCCAGTTGATCCATCAGTGATAGTGATAACTCCCAGCCCAGCCATTAAACATGACCATGACATCTAAATCATTCAAACATAGCACCACAGCCCCCAACTGGCCCATTCTGACCAGTTGTCTTGGCACCTTGGGGCCTAATGAAGGCTTCTATGGCTGCCATCTTAGTACTACTTTTACACCCTGCCTTAGGCATGACGTAATAATACAGTCATATTAGAACGCTTTTATGCAATACCATTGTATTGCAGATTAATGTACAAATAATTCTAGTGATCAGGTACTCTAGGGGAACTAAAAATATAAGTGGAAAATAAAGTTTAATACACATCTTAAGTAAAAAAAAAAGTAAAATATAATTGTTATCACAATGTCAGTAAATATTTTAACTATTAAAATATAACCTTATTGGTCAAGCACACTGTAGAAAAGAAACCACGCACAATGCCGACACTGCGTGTTTTTTCACTTCAGCTCTCCAAAAAATTGGAATAAAAAGTTGCATGTATGCTAAAATGGTACCAATAAAAAATAACACTTCAGCCTGCAAAAAACAAGCTCTAACCCAGGTCCATAGATGGGAAAATAAAAATGTTATTGGTGTCATAAAATGACAAAACAAAGCAAATTTAAAAAAGCCTTTGTTTTTTAAAAAGTAACTAAACATAATGAAAACTCTAAAAATCTTGAGCCTCAAGTATGAAAACTGTCTAGGTCTAAGAGTTTCTTAGAATCAGAGCCCATAGTAACCAATCAGAGCTCATAGCAACTAATCAGAGCCAATAGCAATCAATCAGTGCTCATAGCAGCTAATCAGAGCCAATAGCAACCAATCAGAGCTCCCCTTTTATTTCATATAGTGCTCTGAAAAAATGAAAAGGGAGCTCTGACTAGTTGCCATGGGCAATAAAGAGAGTCTTAGACCTTCACAGTTTTCATACATGAATCCCCTGGTATCTCAAGAATTGAACCAACCTGCAGAATAAAGACAACATCATTTATACCAGACAATGAACTCACCAAAAATGATCCCCCTTCCACCCCCCCAAAAAAATGGCACAATTATTTTTTTTTCATGTTCCACCATTTAATCTTTTTTTTTCTTTGTTTACCGGTACATAATATGGTATGGTGAATCTTACCATTAAAAAGTACATCTTGTTCCACGAAACCCATATGGCTCAAAAAATAAATAATCATGGGTGTTGTAGGGCGAGAAAGAAAAAAGAATGAGAAGTAAACAGAAATGGTTAAACTAGACATGTATTTGTAAAGCAAATAGTATATTAAAGTTAAACTTGAAAAATGCTTAAAGGGGTTGTCTCACTGCACCGATTAGCTGTCAACATGTGGGTCACAGTAAAGGAAGACCGTCTTCAAATATACTAATTTAGTTATTTTTCTTTGTTGAGGAGCTAAAAGAGATTTTATCAGCTCTGCATACACTCAGGTTTCTCTAGGTTACAGACCTCCTCTGCTCTCTCTGCTGTTTGTCTTATCTAATAGCAGGGGTGACATCATCACACAGGTCAGCACACAGAACTGCCAGAAGAGTGTTATCTGATCTTACAAACAAAGGAGACTAATTACTTTTGTTTACTTTAGCTTTAAAGCTTCTCTGGACTTTAAACATCTCCTGCTCTCATGTCAGAATAATTAGAAGATCTTTTGAATACGGAGCAGATATGCTTATCACTACCATAGAACCATACACAGCTTGACCAGGAAGACACAGGATGCATGAATGAAAGCTGCTTTTGGCTCTGTAAAACAGCGTGGTGAGACACCCCTTTAGGACGGCCATACACATTAGATTAACGTTGTCCACACCCTTCAAAGTTTAGCAGGACCTGCTGATCATCTAATACATATGGTGGCCTCTCGACTTGGAATTTCACATACCCACGCCTAAGGGAGATAAGCTGCTACAGAAATCTGGCAATCGCTTTTTCCACTCTCCCTATTCAGAATACCTGCATATCTGAGCCAAGTGTGCATGTGTATGGAGCGACTGGACGAGATAGCTGCTGGCGAATGAGCACTGATGAAGCATTGACTGTATGACTCTTCCTTTAAAATGCAGTATTTCCTTTCTATTTATAGTTTTATCTGCAAAATTATCTTCCCTGGAACAAACCAAGACCAGTCTTTGAATTCTGGATAAGGTAGACCCCACACATTACAGAGGTTTCTTGAACTTTGAGGATAATTGTAGAAAGAAGTAGTTTATACATAAGCTCACGGTCAAGGTCAATTGTTTAATGGTTTGATGTTTGTGTATGAGTCAATGTCTATTTGTATTTTTACTGCTTCCCTTGATTGGAAACTGCTGCAGAATATGTCAGAGCTACAGAAATAAAAGTAATTGTAATTATTATGTTTTTAGGATATAGCGAGACATCTATGGTGACTTTCTAATATTTGCCCAACAGCTGATCAACAAAAAATCAACCGTAGTGAGGGAAACATTGGAGTTTTCTTTTTTACCTGTATTTTTCTATTTTCTCCACAAAAATAGGTACAAAATCATATGACTACGATACAGAATGTACCTGTCAGTAGATCATTAGCCATTTCCATTGTTGCCAGGGAAATAGCTATAGAGATCCTTTGCTACATGCTGCAGAAGAAGACAATAGTATTTTAAAGGGAACCTGTCACATAGGTTATGCCCCCCTTGCTGAGGGCAGCACAAGCTAGTGTCAGACCTGCTGTTCCCAGCACTGTGCCCCTTATTCTGTAAGATGCTGGAGTTTTAGAGCATTTACCCCTCAAATATTATTCATGAGCAGGTATTAGCTCCACCCACCAAAGGCTAGCTCCACCCACTGACATATACACCTGTTTCTAACTATTCAAAGTAATAGGTTTGTCAGTTGAGGTGGGCGGGGCTAGCTTCAGGTGGGCGGGGTTTGAAAAAAACTGACTCTTTGAAGGACTCTTCGAATGACTCTTCTGGCTGAAAACTGCAGATTTGAGCATTAAATACACGAAAACTACAGCATCTTACAGAATAAGGGGCACAGCGCTGGGAACAGCAGGTCTGACACTAGCTTGTGCTGCCCTCAGCAAGGGGGGCATAACCTATGTGACAGGTTCTCTTTAAAGAGCATATGATAGGTAGAGGGGTCTTGATATAGATTTCATATTAGGAACCTGGTCCTTCAAGTTCTACCTTTGATTGTTGGCGAAGATAACTTTTGGTCGACTATTTTCTTGTCTAAGGATACAGACACAATACTATAAGATGTTTGACTTTGTTTCACAATAGTAAGTAAGGTTAACAGGAAACATCCAGATAACATATCATTTCATCACATCGAGTGATGATTACTTTAACTACGATTTTAGCGTCAGTCTCTTAATGAAGAATTTTCACTTAAAGATGTGCATCATCTCAGTGTAACTGATGTTAAAATCTCTCATATACATTCCGATGTCTATTACATTCTCATGATGTGAGAATTTCCATGGGGTGGGTCTGGGAATGGAAAATGTTGCTAAATACAATGCAAAATAATAAACAGTAAAACTTTTATGTATCCATGATGTTTTTATTTCCTAAATCACAAGTATACAAGTGCCCCGCCTAAATGACAAATTATTTCTGATGTGGAAGCATTGCTTGGAAGTGCTATATACTGCATATATATATATAGTTACATAGTTTGTAAGTACGGGAAAAAAGACAGACGCCCATCCAGTTCAGCCTGTTGTGCTAAAGTGTTGATACAGAGGAAGGCAAAACCCCATGAGGTAGAAGCCAATTGTCCTGATCTTAGGGGAAATATTCCTTCCCGACACCAATCTGGATCAGCGACTCCTCTCCAGAATCCTGGTCACTAGAACTTGTTATATTATTACATCTAGAAATGCATCCAGACCCTTTTTTGAACTCTGTTAAGTAAATTCACCATGACAATTTCCTCTGGCAGAGAGTTCCACAGTCTCACTGCTCTAACAGTAAAGATCCCTTTCTGTGTTTTTTTTGTAGAAATTTTTCTTTCCTCTTGCTAGAGGATGCCCCCTTGTTCTCGATACAGTCCTGGTATTAATAGATCTTGGAGAGATCTCTATATTGGCCTTTGATGTATTTAAACATATTTATTATGTCCCCCCGAAGCCGTCTTTTCTCTAAACTAAATAACCCTAATCTTGCTAATCTTTCTACAATGTCTTTCCTGTACACAATATTCCATGTGAGGTCTAACCAGTGACTTGTATAATGGGAGAATAATGTTCCCATCATGTGCCTCTATGCCCCTTTTAATGCACCCCATGATCCTATTTGCTTTGGCTGCTGCTGCCTGACACTGGCTGCTACAATTAAGTTTACTGTCCACTAGGATTCCCAAGTCCTTCTCCATGTCACTTTTTCTGTTTAACAAGTAATCACAGAATGGATTTTTCTTTCCCAGATGCATAACCCTGCATTTCTCTGTCCAGGCCCCCAACTTATCCAGATGCCTTTGTAATAGAACAGTATCCTCTATTGTGTTGATTACTTTACACAGTTTAGTATCATCTGCAAAGATCGATATTCTACTGTGCAAGCCATGCGTAAGGTCATTAATGAATATAATAAAGAGGATAGGGCCCAATACTGACCCCTGTGGTTCCCACTAGTAACAGAGATCCAGTCTGAGTATGTACCACTAATCATCACCCTTTGTTTTCTATCACTGAGCCATTTACTTATCCACTTGCAAACATTTACCCCCAAGACTAAGCGTTCTCATTTTACTTACCAACCTTTTATGTGGCACCGTATCAAATGCTTTAGAAAAATCTAGATATATAACATCCAATGCCTCACCCCGATCCAGTCTAGAACTGACCTCCTCATCGAAGCTGTTGAGATTAATTTGACATGACCGATCCTTCATACACCCATGCTGGAACGGCGTTATACATTTATTTTCAGTGCGGTATTCCAGTATAGCGTCTATTAGAAAACCCTTCAAGCATTTTACCTAGAACAGAGCATAAACTTACTGTTACAGGGGTGGGCGGTGGGGCCCCTGGGGTGTGGCTTTCTGTAATGAGGTTGATCTTATTTAGGAAGTGAGTAGCTGAGAGGAGAGATGGGTAGAGGGTATTGGGTGGACAGAGGAGAGAGGTGAAGGTGTTAAATAGTTGGCTAGGGTTGTGAGACATGAAGATGTGCATGAAATTGAAGACTGATGCTGTTTATGTTTAGGAGAAAACAAAAAGAAAAAGCTATCCTAGAAACCTTGAACTCACAAAACAGCCAGGTAAAGTGTAAGATCTGAAGATGCCTAAGGCAGTGTCTTCATACGAAGCTCCAAACCATCCCTAAAGTTGAGTATGATAGTTGTTAAATGGACAATTATTAATTTAAATGGGTTGTCTCACTACAAGGATTGCTTTTTATGTTAAAGATCTTGCAAAAACAAGTCACTTTTGCAATATGTGTCCATTAACAGTGTCCTACCTATACCTAGATATCCCCTCTTGTATGAGCTGCATCATCTTCTCAGGTCGCTATAGCTACAGACCCTTTCGATCTCTCCTGATAGGCTGCCAGCGCTGGTCGCTATAGCTACAGACCTGGGTAGCCCGACTCCTGAATTAAAAAAGAAACCAAAAAACAGGACTGAGGTAAGATGAATCGATGTAGTGAAACAACTCCTTTAATTCTGCTCTGTAGCGTGACTCTGCACTAATTATTTATACAAGAAAACTCTGATTTATATAGTTACACTGTTTGTAGGACTAAAAGAGAAAGTCACTTTAGTGTACTGAATTTGAGTATAGATAGGGTAAAAAGCACACCACAGTCTGTAACGGGAGGGACAAATCACACAGACTGTGTATCTGTTGTAAAGAGAGAGTAGAGAACCCACAGCACACTCCTCATCATCAGTTACTGTCAGCATATGGAAAGAGAGAGCTCTGATTGTTTGGAAGAAAGCAGCTCAGCAGTGTTTCTCAACTAATGGCTCAGGAGCCATATGTGTGGATCAGTTTTGGAGTCCTGAGTTATTACCATATACACTATCTACAGAGATATCCTATCCACTAAAGAATACCAGTTTTAAAGGGGTTTTGCCATGATGTAATGTTGACGTGGGATCCTCCAAAATCACTTTTCTAAATATATGTAATCAAAAAAAGTGAAGCCTGTGAGAGCTACAGCCTTCCTTACATGACCTTGGTTTCCTGACAGTTTACATTAGACACGACCAGGAGCTGACAGGAGCTGATCTGTCCGCGCTTGCGTTGTTTGCACTTCTTATCTGATGGCAGGGAACATGAACGAGCTTTGAAGAGACTGGGGTGAAAGATCCTGTGTCTTTTGTATAGAGAATACACTGGTTGTAATGTAATTATCTGAGTAAACATGCAGACACTCCCTGGCTCTCTGCTCAGCCCCCCTCCCTCTCCTCCTGCAGCCTTTCATGAAGGAATGAAAGAAGGCTGCCTGCTGAGCTTATCCTCTCTCCTGAGCAAATAAGAGGGAGAAATAAAACGCATATAGCTTGTGCACAATACAGTTCTCCTCTGTGGATTAGCAAAACAATGTTTGCTCAACTACAGAGACTGAGTATCAGGAACGTGCATGGGAGGTGGAGCGATGACATCACAGAGGAGGTACTTGTTTTTTTAAACACAGAAACACAACGCCCCTTTTTTCAGGCCTCAAGAGGGGAGTATCAGCCTGTTAGGTGAGGAACTCACTTCTTGGCAAAACCCCTTTAGTGTCACAATGCTACTCTTCATTTTGATCAGCAAAGTTACAACTTCTTTTTTCTCTACATTTAGGGTGACATGTATGAACGGGCTGCGCCAGATTTCTGGCGTCTTTTCAGCCCGATATCAGACGCAGCCCTGTTCATTCATTTTTTAAATCTTAAAGCTTCGCTACGGCATTTCAGGGCGCATTACAGCTGGAACAGGTATACCACTTTGAAAGTGGTATACCTGAGCCAGAAATGTCGTGTTAGCGCTAGAATGCGGCTGATTTATGACCCGCGGTAGAACATGTTCATACTTCAGGCGCATTCTATGTCTGTATAATGCGCATGAAATTTGCCGGGTTAACGCCAAATTTCATGCATATTGCCCTTAATATTTATACTTTAAACTACCTGAAACTTAGAGGAACTTTCCTTCATATTAAAAGGGGTTGTCTCACCACGCTGTTTCACAGAGTCACAAGCAGCTTTAGATTCATACATCCTGTTTCTTCCTGGTCAGGATGTGGGTGGCTCAATAGCAGCGATTAGCATATCAGCCCTGTATTTCCAGCTCTTCTAATTGCACTGACATGAGAGCAGGATATCTTATCTATAGTTCAGAGAGCTTCGGTGCTCAAAGTAAACAATCAAAAGTAATTTATCTCCTTTGTTTGTTAGAGATATAAGCTGCTTCTGTCCTGTGTACTGACCTTTGGAGACGTCATTCCCTGCTATCAGATAAGACAAACCACATAGAGAGCAGGGGAGATTAGAACAGTAACCTAAAGAAACCTGTGTTCACTAAGAGCAGATAAAATCTCTCTTAGATCCTGACCAGGGGAAAATCAGAAGAAAAATGTTTAAGGAAAAAGTCTTGACTTAACATTCCCTACATGTTGAAAGCTAATCTTTGTAGTGAGACAACTGTTTTAAAGGTAGACAGTAGCATATGTAGAATTTTTTTTCTAGGTCATTGATGTCTGTAGCCTTAAAATGGTGCTATAGGTGTTTGGGATTGGAAGGAGTGTCCTGTACGCTAATCAGAATGACCTCCTAGGCTCATTGGCTGAGCATGATGATGTGCTAAGTAACCATACTCCCTTTATATATAAGCGACAGCCATGCATTCCCTCTTGGCCAATCACCCAAAAGGCATGTGTTGTATGCATTTAGGAGCTCAGTTGCGCACATGGGACTGATTAAGTAGTAATTTTTCACATGACAGAGTTTCTGTAGCTCTACAATGGGATGCAGATCAGAAAAATACATTATAGTCATTCCAGTCCACATTCACTATTTCCTAGGACAGTACCAGGATAAATGCTAAAATTGTAGAATAATAAATCCCTGCTATACCAGATAAAAATTTTATTATTTATTTATTAAATGCATTCCCATCACAATGATTAGCTTTAATCATGTAGGCAATGGTAAATTAAGACTGTTACCAAATACGTTGCTGTCCTGAATTTGCTTAATTTCAGAGATAGAGCAGTTTTTTAATCTCCTGCTTGTTTATAGAAGGTATCTTTGGTTAACTCCTTAAGCACACCTGAAAAGGCCTTCATGGCCGGCTAAATTTTGTATTTTTTCCTCCTTGTATTTCAACAGTCATAGCTTTTTTTATCTTTTAAGTGACGCCAGTGTACGAGGATTTGTTGTATGTGGGAGAATTTTTGGGAGGGTGTAGTTTAAGTTTACAAATAAATTACTGCAGAATTTTTACATTTTTTTGGCAATGTGAACATAAAAAAAGTGTTTTTTTGCATTTGTTATTTACACCATTCACATTTCACACTAAATAACCTGTAAGATTATCTCTACAGGTTAATACGGTTGTGTAGACACCTAACATGTATAGGTAATTCTTTTTTTTGTGTAATACTCTTTATGCACAATCATTTTTTTATTATTTATTTTTAATTTATTATTTACACTTAATAATCTATACTTTTTATGTTTATATACTTTTTTTATCCTATTAAAGGGGTTGTCTCACTACATTGATTCATCTTACCTCAGTCCTGTTTTCTTGGTTTCACTTTGAATTCAGGGGCGTGTTTACTGGCTTCTACTGGCCTGCAGTAGAAGCCAGGTCTGTAGCTATAGCAAGCAGTGCTGGCAGCCTATCAGGAGAGATTGAATAGGTCTGTAGCTATAGCAACCTGAGGATCTGATACAGCCCATACAAGAGGGGATATCTAGGAATAGGTAGGACACTGTTAATGAACATATATTGCAAAGTGGCTTGTTTTTGCAAGATCTTTGACATAAACAGCAATCCTTGTAGTGAGATAGAGATAACTAACACTTTTTTTTTTTTTTTACACTTGGTCATGTATTTGCATACATGAATATGCTACTATTCAGTATGCCCTGACCACAGGCTCGCTATGCAGATAGCCTTGGGGCTACTCTTGGTTCCTAGCGCCGCTGGGATGTTGGAAGCCGCAAAATTCCTCTTTCTGAGGTAATGTCTAAAGACTTCATTGCAGATTAACGACCTGCACTGTTCACCTTCTATAGTCAGTGGGCGGTCGTTGAGTAGTTAATGACTATCTCTCTGCTCTTCACGTTCAAAGGTGCAGACACGGCAACATCTAAAAGAAGATAGTTTCAACTTTATTTATAACAAACAATAAAAGTATCCAATTTCCTAAGTACTTGTGTTTATAGTCCTTATCACATTTTCCAGGCTTGAATCCAGGGTTGTTCAATGCATTTTGTCGGTCATGGATCTGTAGTCAAGAGTATCCATATGGAGTAGCTGGCCGACATGTGGCACGACACACACCTGTGTGCATTTTTTCAAAGGCAAGTCCGTCTTCTTTCTCAAGCATGCGCAGAATGAATACTGCAATATTTATATAGATTGCAAATTACCACATTAACACAGTTGGTATTTATACAAACCAGTTACAAAACGTAACATATGAAATCACACAATATTAAAACATAATGATAAAAACACAACTACAGAAAAACCTTCAGATTGAACGCTTCCTTTAAACCTACAGTTGAAACCAGAAGTTTACATACTCTACATAAAAAGCCCCATCTGCAGGTTTTCCTCACTATCAGACATGAAATCAGAATAAACCTTCCCCGTTTTAGGTCAATTAGGAACCAAAATTATTTATATTTGCCAAATGCCAGAATAATGAGAGAGAGAGAATGTTTTAAGGCATTTTTATTACTTTCCATACACTAGGATTACTATGCTTTTACAATGTGGGACAGCCCATATGATGAGGTCATGTCTTTGGAAGCTTATGATAGGTTTATTGGCAACATCTGAGTTAATTAGAGACACAGCTGTGGATGTATTTTAAATGCACAACAGAAATACATTTCTTTGTATAACATCATGGGAAAGTCTAAATAAATCAGCCAGAATATCAGGAAGAGAATTGTGGACTTGCACAATCTGGATCATCCTAGGGTGCAATTTCCAGATACCTGAAGGTGCCTCGTTCATCTGTACAAACAATTATACACGACTACAAACAAGATGGGAATGTCCAGCCATCGTACCGCTGAACGTGCTTTGTTCTGACATGTGCATATCAACCAAGAACAAAAGCAAAATACCTTGTGAAGAAGCTGGTGGCAGCTGGTAAGATTGTGTAATTATCCACAGTGAAACGAGTACCGTATCAATATGGGCTGAAAGGCCACTGTTACGTTAGCCTTGGTAGTGGATCCACTGGACCGCCGCGACCGGTGTTGAGAGCCAAGCCAGTGAGCAGGGTGTAAGTGCAACACGGTTTTCAGCAGAGCCCGCCGGAGTACACCAGGTCGCTACCCATGACGTGGCTGGTACGTGGCGGCAGCCGAGGAACGGCCAGACACAGGTAACCGGCAAGGCAGTAGTCGGTGGCAGGCAGGCACGGCGGAAACCACTGAGAAGAACTGGCACAGAGAAACAAGACACCGGAACACTAGGACGTACAGGAACCGCACCAGCAGGGGGCTAGGAACAACGAGGATCCAGCAGGGATCAAGCAGAAGTGATCCCTTTAAATAGGGTTAGCGGCAGCCAGCATCTAATTGCAGGTGCACTGGCCCTTTAAATCCAGAGAAGCAGGCGCGCGCGCGCCCTGGTGTTGGGAGCGCGCGCAGTGGCCAGCAGAGGGATGCAGAAGCACAGGAGCGTGGCGGGGTGAGTATCTGTGCCCACGGCCCGTGGTGTGGACTGCGGCACCAGAGGTACCGGGGCAGGAGGGAACCGGTGGGTCACAACTGCGCCCGCAGCCCGACTCGCGGGCTGCAGCGCGGTTCGTGACAGCTACTCTGTCAGGAAGGAGCTATTACTCCAAAAGAAACATATAAAAGCCACATTAATGTTTGCAAATGCACACATGAACAAAGACCTACATTTTTGGAGACATGTCCTGTGGTCTGACGAAACTAAAATTGAACTGTTTGGCCATAATGACCATCGTTACGTTTGGAGGAAAAAGGGAGAAGCTTGGAAGCCTAAGAACACCATCCCAAATGTGAAACATGAGGTGGAAGCATCATGTTGTGGGGTTGTTTTGCTGCAGGAGGGACTGTTGCACTTCACAAAATAGATGGAATCACCAAGAAAGAAGATTATGTGGCAATACTGAAACAACATCTTAAGTCATTAGCCATGAAGTTAAAGCTTGGGCGGTAATTGGTTTTCCAAATGGACAATGATCCGAAGCTACTGCCAAACTGGTTACAAAGTGGCTTAAGGATAACCAAGTCAATGTTTTGGAGTGTCCATCGCAAAGCCCTGATATCAGTCCTATTGGAAATTTATGGGCAAAGCTGAAAAGGCAGGTGTGAGTAAGACGACTTACAAACATGGCTCAGTTACACCACTTCTGTCAGGAGGAATGGGCCAAAATTCCTACCAATTATTGTGAGAAACTTGGATCCAAAACATTTGACCCAAGTCATACAGTTCAAGGGCAATGCTACCAAATACTAATGAAATGTATGGAAACTTTTGACTTTGCAGAAAATAATAAAAATGCCTTACAAATTTCTCTCTCTCATTATTCTGACATTTGGCAAATATAATTAATTTTGGTTCCTAATTGACCTAAAACGGGGAAGGTTTATTCTGATTTCATGTCTGATAGTGAGAAAAACCTGCAGATGGGGCTTTTTATATAGTGTATGGAAACTTCTGGTTTCAACTGTACATTGTACCCCTTTAATCTTGCTGTGTCTTGTCTCAAGCCCCTTTTCTTCCTCCATTCTCTTCCATTATCAAAAACACCAAATCTATTAACACCTTTTGGCCCCCTCTTGTACAACCCCTTTAAAAAAGGGTCAGTTTTCGGGCCCCCCACTACTTTATGGACATTTATCCTGAAATGAGGACTTACCATTGTCACTTAGAACTTACCCTGCAGTTCTGAAATTCTCCGCCTTTGTAGAACTATACTGCTTTCCTATTGTAGGATCTGCAAATTTTTTGGCAGCTGCTTTTTTAAATTTGTAACACAAGGACCTTCTTACCTCCCTGCAACCTCCTTCGCCATCATTCTTGGTTCACCTACTAGTGTGAATAAAGAAGTAAGGGTACAGCTCAGGGATACCAGGGTAACAGGGTCCATTTGTTTTCGTTTCCCCCAACAATCGGAAAGCCCGGCTGAAGATGCAGCAAACGCCGAAACCAATTTTTTTAAAACCCAAACACTCGGCACATGGATGTGAAATACAGCGAAATTTTCACTTCTTTATTGAGATAAACTATAAAACCAGTTTTAAAAAAAAAGTTTTTTTAGGGGGGGGGGGTGTGGGGTACCTTAAAAACCTTCCACCCTTTTTCTGATGTCCCCTATCTGCACTCTCCTAGGTTATTACTCAGCCGACACTCCCGAAAGCCTCCCTTCTAGCTCCCTTTGCATCAGTCCTTAATCGCTCTGCTATATAAACTAACATGTACTTAAGGATAATTATCGGTCCTTTAAGGAAATGTGGAAACCTTCATATTATTGCTACCTTAAATGAGCACAATTCAGCCCTGGCAGCGTCTTCTTACAAAGCATTACTCATGTGAATACCATATAAGTCCATCTGAGTGATAATTGAATGGAATCTGCTCCGGTGCATATTATCACATCTTCATCAATTATTGTCAGACGGTGACCGGAATTTCTTTCTATAAACTTATCTACTGTGGGCTATTAGTGATATGAAATAAAAAAGGCTATGCCGACAACAAAGGGTTGACAAGAGGAAGTCAACAAGACCATTTCTACACTCAACAGCCCACAAACGTGGATCACCTTAATTGGCTCGTATGTTGATCCTACTCAAGCCATATCAATTTAGATTTCATTTTTATTTTCTCTAGCTGGGAGTTTGCACCCCACCCCAAACACACACTGATAACATCTCTGCCCTTTGTCACTTGGCTGCTCTGAGCACCGCTTTAAGGTGTGTTTCATTTACCAAGGGGCGTAACAACGGGGAGGCTGCAGGGGCAAGTGCCCAGTGTACTCAAGCAGTACTACCAGGGGTGTAGCTATCAGGGTGCAGTGGTAGCAGTCGCTACCAGGAGGGTGGAAAACCTTTCTGCCAAGCAAGGAGATACCAGTATTGTAAATGGAGCCCCATATGACTTTTTGCATTAGGACCCAGGAACTTCAAGTGACACCTCTGCATGCTGCGGTACGTTTTAGTACATGCACTTACAAGCAGGGGTGGATTAAGGAACCATGGGTGCAGAACGTATGAACCCACTGACCCTCTTGCATTTCAAATGCATTTTCCATAGAATAGCTATTGGTATGTGTACACTGTGTACATGCATAGATAGTCTCATCCACCGCTGATGCTCACGAAGCATGCATCGCAAGCAGGAATATAGCACCATAGCTGGCATATTGGGTTCTTGCAGTGTTCACAGTGTTGGACTGGGGTGTCTGGAGCCCACTAGTGGAGTTGGGTCTTGAGACCCACCAGTAAAGTTGATTTTTGGGGCCCAGCAGTGAACTTGATTTTTGGGACCCACCAGTGGAATTGATTTTTGGGGCCCATAAGTGGAGTTGATTGTTTGGGCCCAGCAGTGAAGTTGATACTCGGGGCCCGCCAGTGGAGTTGATTTTTGGGCCCACCAGTGGAGTTGATTTTTGGGGCCTACCAGTGTAGTTGATTCTTCGGGCCCACCAGTGGAATTGATCTTTGGGGGCCCACCAGTGGAGTTGATATGTGGGGCCCAGCACTAAAGTTTATTCTTGGGGTCCACTAATGGAATTGATACTTGGGGTCCACTAGTGGATTTGATTCTTGTGTCCATTCTACAGCTACTCTACATAACTGCACATACAGCACATGACTTGCACTTTGCCTCTTGTCTTGTGCCTTTCTCCCTGCAAAGCAGCCTCAGGCCTTCTATTCTTAATGATCCACCATACCCAGAGGCCTAACTGGGCTTTCCCTGGCTCCCCTGTGGGTCTGTCCGAGCCTGAGTGTTCATCCACTGTATATGTCAGGGAACTCCCCAACACATACCTCTGACATGTACTTATGATAGATACCACTTAGTGGCATCTATCATACATAGGATCCCACATATATACTGGAATAGTCAAGCAGACCAGACTACTCCATACAGCAAATTCCAATGTACACCACCCAATTGAAGGCCAAAGCGACTCACTGTTGGGTTAAGAGTCTAAGGACACATTTACAGTATATGCTTAGGGTTTTTCTGGTGCATATGGTAAACAGTGATGTATACAAAAATGAAAAGAGAAGTCTGCTAACCTGTGTTGCTCCATCCAAAATTCAACTATTATAAATCCCCGGTGCAGGGAAGTAGCATCTGGCTGTAGATATAGAAGCATCCTTTTTGGGATTAGTATTCATATGGTAAACAGGCCCAGCAATCATAGTGTAAAAAAGCACAAAAGAGCCTTTTTCCAGATGGGAAAAGGGAAGTGTATTGTTCAATGATTGCATTTTATTTTCCTGGACGGAGATAAAAAGTTCAGGTTGGACCCAATTGACTTTTCACAAACCCGAAGCGCAACACGTACAAATAATGTATCTGGACTTACTGGCATGAAGTGACTGTCGAAAAACTTGTAATGCCTTGGAAAAGTATACTGATTTTTAATATGGGCAGTTCTGGTGCCTAGATTAAGATATGCCCTTGCTTGCAGAAGATTGCTAAACTTGTGATGTCCAATAGCTTTGGAGGATTTATTGTCATATAAGATGGGCACAGTTGACCAACCTTCCTTATGACTGACAGCAATAATTGGCTCCTCTCCATCTTCAATTTTTAACAGTATTAATGGAAAAAAAAATCTTTGTTATTATTTATTCATAACAATGTGGATCAGGGGGCATAAATCAAGGTGCTAAAGTGCTTTTGGTGCATTCACCATACGGTGCCTAAGTGGCTCTGCTTTCTGGCAGGAGACAATACTAGGTGACATAGGATTAAAAGGACTGAAACCACCACAGTGTAGACAAATGACAAACTGATCAAATCCTTAGCAAATTCAGTGCTGACTAACAAACACAATACTTGCCCACTTTGCAGTCATTCATGTGGAGCTGAAGCCATAATGGTAAAGCTAAAGTGACTCAACAACTGACGGAAGTAGAAGTATGTATTAGACCTAAATCTGTCTCGGTTTCTGTTTTTTCTCCCAACAGAGTGACATTTGCTACCAATCGGCCAGGTATTTCCAGTTTAGTATAAATTTGGATGACCTTTGATATGTACGCTTCCAGACAAAATTCACATAATAAAACATTTGCTTTCCTTACTTTGCCAAATATTTACCCCTATGACCAGATTCCCAAGGGGCCTTCAGCCCAAATCTCTGATGTGTGCATCTCTATCAAACAGAAATTATACTTCTTTGTATGAATAATAAATAAAGGTAAAACAGTGAATATTAATATCTTGTAGAATGAAATTCTGCACTTTTCTGCTAGACCATAAAGCTCCCGACAGTGCTGCACTATCATACATGCCTACTCTCTTCTCACTTTATCAGTCCAACTCTTTGTTCAGCCTTGGTCCTACAACTCCATATGCTCCTTGATTGCATCTTCTTACATCTCTCTGCAGGACTTCTCCTGTGCTGCACCCATCCTGTGGAGCTTAATGTCCTGGAATATTAGACTTGTTGCTAACTTTCCCAGTTTTAAAGGTGCCTATCTAATTTCTTCAAAGAAGTTTATGTACCATTCCTATAGTCATGGCCCCTACACAACCTGACCTCGTAACAGATATCTCCACTTCATTCTGTCCTTTCCTAACTGTTACTATGTACTCTATGTTGGCTTAAAGGGGTTCAACAGTTTGGAAAACCCATGTACCCTATTAATAAATTCTGAGTTCATAGAGAGGCGTCCTCTGCTCAGGATCCTGATCTTTTGGGAAGAATGGAAAGCCATTACAAAGAGTGTTTCTTGCTCTGGAAGACCCAACCTGTTCTGCAACACAGAAGACAGACCATTAATTTGAATAGATTGTGTAATGCCTAATATCCCCTGTGGTGGTCCTACAGGCAAATTGTATACTTTACTGACAGATTTCCCCACAAATTACAGCTTTTTCTTGGGGGTCCCAGCAGGGAAATACTTTGAAATCAATTTATTTTTAAAGGACACATTCAACAACCAGTGATTGCCCAAAGTGTAGAACTCCTTTAAATACTGGCTCAATGACGCGTTCATGCTTATGGCTGTATTCTTAAATTTATTTATATTCTCCCATTGCCCTTACCTTGCACCTATTGTGTCACTTTTCCCATTCCATTTACTTTGTAATCTTTTTTTGGTTTGGTGCCTTTCTTTTTTTCTTCTCATTGTGTCACAAGTCTTATCAGAGAAGAAGACCCACTGGGTGGCCATGTTTTTGGCCTTGGGATAAACCAGAGAGGAGGATATTTGCATGCCATAGTGTAGTCCCTGTTATTTAGTACCAAGGCAGAAATTGGGGTCAAGGCTCAGGATAGGTAGAATTCTTGCAAAGCAGTTTCTAGGCAGAAGGTAGGGGCTGGCAAAGTCCTATTAGAACTGAAAACAAGCAGATAATCAAGGCGGGCAGCAAGGTCAGGAAACCAGCAACTTCAATACCAATGGATACTTAACCAAAAAACTGTATCTCTCAGGTCTAGAGGAGTGGGGAAGGATACCTAAAAAATTAAAGGGCAGCAAATTATTGGGGACAAGTCCATGCAATTTGTAGCTGCCGGTCCTTTGTAAGGGTAGAAGCTGTGCACACAACTGAGCAACAATTGGATCTTCTCAGGAGAGCAGCACCGGCAGGAGTTAAGGCTCCATATGGAGAAAGAAGAAGGAGAGCAGTGGCTCCTGGAATCGGGGGCACTGAGCAGCAGAAGAAGACAGAGGGTACAACAGCGGCTGGAACAGGAAAACTGTGCTCCAAACACAGGCAAGTTTGGCTTACACATGGTTTGTTCAGTTGCTAGAATTATTCGGTATTTGATCAGGCTTGGACTGGCCCATGGGGGGAACAGGGAGTCCACCAGTGGATCCTTGAGCATGGCAGACCTGAAGTTTCTTTTAGACTGTGTATACATCCTTGGGAGAGGCAGAAAGCAGAGAAAAAGAAGCAGAAGGCAAGAGGCAGAGTATAAGGCTGCGTCCCCACGGCAAGAGACAAATACCGGTCGGTTTATCCGACCGGTATTTGTCCGGTTTGTGTGCAGTGCACACGGCCGCGGCGGTGGGGAGAGGGGGGGGGCGGCTTTTCTCCACGTTTAGGGGGGGGAAAAGCCCCCCCCCTTTTCACATTGGTTTGGGAAAAGCTTTGCCCAAAAAAGGGGGGGAAAGATATGCAAGACAATTTAGAGGGCCCCCCCGGGGGGAGAAAACCCCCCCGACAAAAAAATTGCAGGGGGGATGCTGCAGGGGTTTTTTCCCAATAGACCCCCATTGTGCTATTTTGAAGTTTTTTTAGGCGGTGTGAAAAATGCAAATCCCTTAAAAACCCCCGGCAGTAAGATGTAGGGAACAGTAGCGGGAAAGGGGGGCCCAAAGAATCAACCCCCTGGTGTTCCCCAGGGGTAACCCCATGGTGGACCCCCAAAAATGAAATTTCACTGGTGTCCCCTACCCCCAGCCCGAACTTCTTTTGGGATTGATTGTTTTAATTTATTCTGTTTTCCCCGTTGAAACAGCACTTTAAGATATGTTGGTGCTATATAAGTAAACTTCATTATTATTATATTTTAAAGTAAAATAAATTTAAAAAAAAAAATGAAAATAAGAATAATGGTCAGACAGAGTAAAACCCGACAAAAAGGTCAGAGGTTTCCAGTAAAAAACAACAATTGTGCAATGTTCCCATTGGGGGATAGAGTGGAAAAGTCCCTTAAAAAAGTAATGTGTGCCCGGGTTTTCCCTTTTTGGGCCAAAAGTTCCCAAAAATTTGCAAAAATTTTGGGGAGGGGAATTTTTTTTTGTGTTTTAAAAAAAATGGGGCCCCAAAGGCCTTGTATTAAAATAAAACAAGAGGCTATCCTTACCCGCTAAATTTCCCTTGCTGTTACAGCACCATGTTTGGGTTTTTCTGTGTTTCTTTTTTTTTTGGACAGAATGATTTGCCCAGATTTCCAGGCCCCCAAAAAATTTTTTCCTGCCCAATCTGCGGGCCAAAATGGTTTTTATGGGACCACTGAAATTTCAGTAACGGGTTGGGGGGCGTAAATATAAACCCAAGTAGGAGGAAAAGGGACTTACGGGTCAAGAAAACATGGCCTTTGCCCCTGTTTGTTCCCTTTTTGTCCTGGCCCCTGCTTGTGTGTATCCCCTGCCCAAAACGCTTGTTGGGCCACGGTCCTGTCAGTGTCTGCACTTGCTCCCTAGGGTACGAGCGGCTAAATGTTTTGGGAAAATTTAAAAGGGGACTGTGCCCTAATTACATGCCAAAAGGGCCCCTTTGGGGTTTTTTGGTTTTTTCCCCAGAGTTCTGTAGGTGGCCCCTGGTCTCCCAGAATTTTGTCCCCGCGGGTTATGGCCCCTCCCCCGAGTTCTGTCCCCGTGGCCCCCTTGGGCCCAAACCCCCGGGAATTCCCTTTTCCCCCGGGTTTTCAGGGTTTCCCAGAGTTTCGGGCCCCCGCTGGCAGTTTCCCCCAAACTTCTTTTACCCCCTGGTTAAAGGGGTTTTCCCCCAAAGCTTCTTTTCCCCGGGCCATGGTCTCCCCCAGGTTTTCTTCCCCGTGGTATGGTCTCCCCCGGCTTCTGTACCCACTGGTCATGGTCCCCCCAGAGCTTTTGTCCCCACGGGGTCATGGTCCCCGCCCAAGTTTCTGTCCCTGTTGGTCATGGTCTCCCCCCAGTTTTATACGGGTGGGTCATGGTCTCCCCCAGAGCTTTTTGTCCCCGTTGGCTCATGGCTGCCCAGAGTTTTCGTACCCCACTGGCTCAGGGTTTGGGCACAGAGTTTGTACTGGGGTTTATGGTCTCGCCCCAAGTTCTTTTCCCCTTGGCCCTCAGGGTCCCCCCCTAGAGTTTTCTAAAACCCCTGGTTCATGGTTGAAGACCCTTTCCTCTCCCCGGGGTTTATTTTTCCCCCCCTGAATTCCCCACCCATCCTGCCTGTCCCCCTTTTTTTCCTCCTGTGCCCCCCCTTTTTAGGTATTCCCAGTATGGTATCACTAGTTGTTTTTGGTTTTTTGAGATTTTCCCAGAATTTTGGGGAAACCCAGATTAATGGGGTTTTTCCCTTTCTGGGGTTTTGGAGGAGGGGGGCTTAAAGGTGGGGTCTTATGGTCCTTTCCCCGTCCCCTTTCTGGGCCGTGGACAGGGCCATGCCCCTTTTGCGTTTTGTTTGCCAGCCCTGCCTGCCCCTTGTTGCTTTTTAACTCAAGCTTTCCTCGTTGGTGGTCCTGCCTGTGTTGGTTGCTGTGGTCTGGAAAAAAAGGGGAAACCTTTTTCCCAATTCCCTGCCCAATGACCTATGACCCCCCGTGATTTAAGGACCCAATTGTTTTTCCGGGCAATTTTATTGTGTATTGAGCTCCCCCCCGCTGTGTCCCCTGCTGTCCTGGTTTCTAGGGTTTCGTGTTATCTGGGTTAGCCCATTTTGATACTTGCTTCAGTCCAGTGTCGTTCATTAATTTTCCATCTGAGCTCCGACCTTTGTTTTTCCTTTGTGTTCCCTTTAATCTGCCTGTTTTTGCGTAAAATTTAGCCCTGCTGTTACCTGTCGCCCTGTCGGGCCTGATATGTGTTTGCTTTTTGTGCTCCCTTCCGTATGAAAGTCAGCTATTTCCCTTTGGAAACCCAGTTTTCCAGCCTAAGGTGAAACCCCCGTAGTGCCCGGGTTGCTGTTCCCGGTTACCTATTTTCCCTGTATTAGGTTTTGCTGTATTCGGCCATTGTCCCAGCCCCTGTTATTTGGCCTGGGACTCTCCCATTGTTGTCCCCAGTATCCTTGGGGTCCTGCATTCCCGGCGATCAAAAAGGGAGTGCCCCGTCGGGGGTAGTGCCCGGGAGGTTTCCCCCGAGCTAAGTCTTTTTGGTTTTCCCCCCCTTAGTCTCCACATTCCCCATCAAATGCTTGTGGGGGCCCGGGAAGATCCACAATTACTGTACATATATGAAAACGCTGGCCCTTGGCAATTTTTTTAAAAGAGTTTTCTTTTTAGTTAATATTCATCAAGTTTTTTTTTTTTTTTTTTTTTAGAAAAAAAAGGGAAGATGAAAAAAAATACTCTTTGTTTAAAACCCACAGCTTTTTTACCCCTGGCTCATGGTCAGATTTAAAGCTTTGCCCCCCGCTGGTCAGGGTTAGCCCAGGTTTCGGGTACCCCTGGTATGGTCCCCCCAAAAGTTCGAAACCCGGCTCATGGTCTGACCAGAGCTTCGGGAAACCCAACGGGCTCATGGTCTTCCCCAGAGTTTTTTGAAACCCACTGGTCAGGGCTTGACCAGGTTTTCTGCCCCCCTTGGGTTTTAGGGCCCCCTCGCGAAAGGGGGCTTTGAAACCCCTGGTAAAGGCCCCTCGCCCCAGAGTTTTCTGAAACCCCGCTGGTCATGGTCTGGCCCAAGTTTCTGTCCCCGCGGGTCAGGTCTTGCCCAGAGGTTCTTTTCCCCCGTGGCTAAAGGTCTTGCCCCCGGAAGTTTCTGCCCCCGCTGGCTCATGGTCCGACCGAGCTTCTTTAAACCCGCTGGCTTGGTCTCAACCAGAACTTTTGTACCGTGGCTCAGGGTTTTGACCAAGGTTCTTTTCCCCCCCGCGGGCCCTCATGGTCTCCCCGAGATTTTCTGTCCCGCTGGCTCTGGTTTTGACCAGGCTTCTGTCCCCCGCGGCTCAAAAGTCCCCCAGAGCTTCTGTACCCCCCTGGTTTAAGGTCTCGCCAGAGTTTTGTACCCCCCCTGGTAAATATTGCCCAGGCTTTGTCCCCCGCGGTCAGGGCCCTGGGGCCCAGAGCTTTTGTACCCGTTTTGGCTAAGGTTGCCCAAAAGTTCTGTACCCACTGGCTCTGGTTTCCCCAGAGCTTTTGTAACCCAAATGGTCATGGTCTTAAACCAAGAGGTTCTGTCCCCTTACCCCGCAGGCTTTCTGGTTTTTTGGTTGCCAGAGTTCTGTAGTGGCTAAAGGGGTTGGGTCCAACTTTTTTCCCTTTGGGTTTGGGCCCTGGGAAAAAGGGCCTTCTGTACCCCTGGTATGGTTTTGCCCAGGGGTTTTGTACCCCCGTTTGGCTCATGGTCCCTGCGCAAAAGCTTCTTTTCCCGTGGTTATGGTCTCGCCCAGAAGTTTCTGAAACCGCTGGCCCCGGGCCTCCCGCCAGAGCTTTGGGAAACCCCTGGTTGGGTTTTTGAAAAAGGCTTCTGAAACCCATTGGTTTTATGGCCCCGGCCTAAAATTCCCCGATACCCCCTCCCTGGCCCCGTTTGTTCCTTCTGCAGCCCCTTTTCTACATATTCCAGTATGGCCCTATCACAAACCTTTTTTTTGGGTTTTTTAAATTTTTCCCCCCAAGAGCCCCTTTCGGGGCCCCAAAATTAGGGGGGAAAATTTCCTTTCCCTGGGGAAATTTTGGGGAGGAGGAGGAGGGGGGGTTTGCTGTCACGGTTCAGGGTCCCCAGCCCCGGGCCTGGGGAATGACGTGCCCCTCCCTGCGGTTCCTGGTTCTGCCCTTGGCCCCTGCTGTGCCCCCCTTGTTGCTGGGGTTACTCAGTTTCCCCGGCTTCGTGTTCCAGCACCCTTTTTTAATTAATGTGACCTGAGTCCGCCTGCTGTTTTTTCCCCTTTGATTTTGGTTTTAATTTTGCTGTTCCCTGAAATTTAATCCCCATCGATATTGTTTCCCTTTCCAGTGTTAAATTAAAAGTCCATCTGAGCTTCTACCTCTTGCCCCTGTTCCGGTTGTTTTTCCGGCTTTTTTTCCCTGTCTTTTCCCAAACAAAGTTTAGCTTGTTTGTTATTGTTGCCCTGTCATTGTCCCTGGTTTAAATTTGCTTTTTCCCTGCTTTAATGTCTGTGAGTATTGTAGAAAACCACCCTTCCCACCCTATTTTTTTAAAAAACCCAGTATGTCCTGGTTTGCTTTTTCTGGTTACCTATTTTCCCTGAAATCACGTTTTTTACTATTTTCCTGCCTTGTACCAGCCCTTTAAATCCCGGGGAAACTCTATCTTTTCCCCTAAACCCCAAATTTGCCCTTTGCCCCTGCACTTCAGCGGTCCCCAAAAAGTACCAGGGTCGGGGGGAGGGTAAAGGGGGGTTTTCCCCGCAGCCATGTCCATTGGCTTTGCGGTGGCCCCGGGTTAAGGCCCGGGGGGCCCCTTATTCTCCCCATTTTTACGCTATGGTCCCCAGGGATCCCAATAGGGAACAGTACTGAAAAACCGCGGGGTTTCTCAATAGTTTCCCTTTTTTTGGGGTTAAAAATTCACCCTTTTTTTTTTTTGTTTGTTTTATTAAGAAACTATTTATCCGTATCTTGCAGGAGTAGAGGAAACAAGCTCAGTTAAAGGCCCATTAAAAACCCAAATTTTTACGGGTACTTTTGGAAAGAACAAGGAGAAAAATTTGATAGTAAAAAAAGGTTTTTGGGAATAAAAAAATTTATAGTAGAGTCCCTAATTAAAAAGTATAAAGAAACAGAGTTAGGGGTGGGTTCTTAGTGGAAAAATCAAAGTGATAAAGGGTTTGGGTGAGCTGCAGTGCTTAGAAAGATTATCATATTTGGAGTCATATCATTTAGAACAATGATAGGTGAGGGGTGATCTAAAAACTGTGTATACAAATGTTAAAGGGTTATAAGGAGAATAAGAAAGTGTTTTTTTTTTAAAATTAATGAAGCTGTTAACCCCACGTACCTATAGGGGGGCCTCTTAGCCCCCTAAATCCGGGCCTCCCTCCCTTAGGGCCCCCTTAAAACCCTAAAAAAACCATACGTTTCCCCTTTTAAAGTTATAATATTTAAAAAACCCCCTCCTCCCTCCCTGTAGGGGCCCCTATAGCTCCCAAAAAACCCTGCTTTTTCCCTATTTTGGGGCCCCAAATAGCAATCAAACCCCTGTCGGGCCCCTTATTTTCCCCCTTAAACCCAAACCTAAATCCACATAACTAAGGGCCCCCTATCCCCTCCCAAAACCCCTGTTCCCTCCCTTTTGGGGGCCCCCAGGGGCTTTTCTAGGGTCCAAAAAAAACACCCGGGGGTTGGGGCCCTTTTGTGTTTTTTTTTGGGTTTTGGGCGGGGTTCCCCCGAAATTTTTTCCACCCCTCTTTTTAAACTGGGATTTTTTTTTTACAAAAAAAAACCCTTGTGTTCCTGTCAAATTTTTGCAAATCCCACCAGACCCCGTCCATCTCCCAGCAGTCATGTACTTTAAAAATCCCCAATACAAATTTACTTTTTCAGAACTTTCACCTTATATGAAACCCAAAACAGCCCAAAAATCACTACCATGGAGCAAATCTACCAGAAAAGTGATTGTTCAAAAAAACCCTCCTACAAAACCAAGCCCCCAAACTATTACTATTTAAAGGCTAATATCCTGCCAGACCCTGACCAAACGCGCCCCCCACTGTGACATCAGCTTACACGGCTCTATTACATATACCAAACCATACAGTGACCAGATAGTGGGAGACACCAGTGTACACAGATGTGGGGGACTTTTATTCCCCATCAGGCCCAGTATGTAGTTACTATTGTATGTACTCTGCAAAATATAAGTGATTTCACTGCAGTTAATTTAGTGACTCACCGGGGACGTCTTTTTGATCAGCGTCGTTCCTTTCCCTTTTCTTTCCCTCCGGGTTTACACCTTTCATGCTGTTGTGTCCCCGGGATTTGGGCACAAATATTTTGAATCCCCACTTTTCCCGCAACTCCCTAATTATAGGTATGCATTCCCATTAGGTATATAGGGGCACTTTAAGCAGTATATGGGGCCACAGGGAGGTATATGGGGCCAAGGGAGTTATAGGGGGGGCAAACCGGCTTTTAGGGTGGGGACCAGGAAATGGGGGCACAGGATATATGGGGGGGAACTGGGGCGTATAGGGGGAAGGGAGTTTTTTGGGGGCCCCAGGCAGTATATTGGGGGGGACAGGAGGTATATAGGGGCAAAGGAGGGATATGGAGGACGGCGGGATATGGGGGCCACCGGCAGGTGTATGGGGGCCCCAAGGCAGGGGAAAGGGGGCCCCAGGCAGGTTATAGGGCCCCAGGCAGGGAAAAGGGGGCCCAAAGGGGGCATTATAGGGGGAAAGGCAGGGAATGGGGGCCACAGGCGGGTAGGGGGGACGGGGTGGTATGGAGGCCCCAAAGGGTATATGGGGGTCAGAGCAGGGGTGGGGGCCAAGGGGAGCTTATGGGGCACAGGCGTTTGGGGCAAGAAGGGGGAGGGGGCCCCAGGCAGTTATGGGGACTGAGGAAAGGGAAACGCTTTAAAAATAACAAAATTTTATCACTTAACTCCCCCCCCCGAGCGCGCTTGTCCTCTTTCCCCCCCGCCTTCCGGCAGTCCTTGGGGAAGGGCCTAGACGCGCTGTGGCCCGGGGGCAGGGAGCCGCGTGAATCAATCACGCGACGCTGCCCGGTGGGCGCCGGGGGCCCCGGCGGGGCCTCAGCGCTGTGAGGGCCCCGGGGCCCCCCAGGGGGGGACCCAGAGCGGTTCCGACTTCTGCGGGGCAGGGAAGGCTCGCTCTTGCTCGCGAAGCCCGCGGCTGGTGTGGTTCCAGGACCACAGCAGCTGAAGGGCCGTCGGTGCCCCGGCCCAGGGCGAGGCCTGAAGCCGGAGACTGGGGCACAGGTTGTTTTATTCGGGGCCCGAACCCTCGAATAAAACAGCCTGCGACGCCCTGATGCCCCTTATAGCTACCTAAACCCTGTCTACCTATATAGCCCCTATACCCTACCTAAACCCTGTCTGCCTACCAAAATGGCCCCTTATAGCTACCAAAACCCTGTCTACCTATATGGCCCCTATACCCTACCTAAACCCTGCCTACCTACCTATATGGCCCCTGTTGCCTACCTAAAGCCTGCCTGCATATTTGGGGAACCCTATAACCTATTTACCTACCTACCTATGTGGGCTCCACATAAACCTATCTACCTATGTGGGCCCCACCTATAGCCTATCTACCTAGCTACCTGGGGCCCACCTACAGCCTATTTGTGGCCCATCTACTGCCTACTAAGCTACCTGGGGTCTGCCTACCTAATTGGGGCCTAACTACTGCCTACCTACGGCCAATCTACTTACCTACCTGTAGCCTATCTACCTAATTGGGACCTGTCTAACTACTGCCTACCTACCTAGGAATAATCTACCTATCTACCTAGGGCCTACCAACCTATCTAATGGGATCTACCTGGTAACATGATTCTGAGGGGTCCAGGCCATAGCTGTAACACAATCTCAAGGGGGTGAATCCTCTGTTGCTCTCCTCTAGGGGACTTTGTCTCTAAGCCATGGCCTGTACCTGCTCTGCCCCCCTTGGGAAGTTTGTACAGAGGTGGGGGGGCAGGGAGTAAGGTGATGGAAAAGTGAGGATTCTAAAATATTTGTGTCTAAATCTGCAGGGACAAGTGGCCGGGAGACGTCATCATGGCGGTCTGGACTGCATGCAGAACAAAAGGGAAAGTCAAAGACTTGTCAGAGAATACGTCACCTGTGAGTCACAAGATGTAACTGCCCTGTAATCACTTATATGTCTACAGAGCCTGTGTACACTGGTGTCTACCACTATATGGTCACTGTATGGGAGTGATATACAGTCTGAAGGGCACCTGTGTATGGTAATATTGGTCCTTCTATACTGATCTTTATTCAGTAATAGTATAGGGGTATTATTTAGTCACTATATGGCGGTACTATTGGTCTTTGTATATTGATCAGTAATAGTGTAGGGGTATTATTCAGTCACTATGTGGTGGTAATTTAGGTCCTTAGGTAGTAGCGTGATTGGTAATGTTGGTATTGATATAGTGGGATTTCTTTGGTAGCAGTATGATGGTCATATGTATAGCAAGGCATTCATTCCTTGTATTATCTAGTAACATGATCTAGTAGAGATCCTGGTAAGTTTGTGGTTGGGGAGGCTGGTGGAGGGGGATTACGGGAGAGGGCTACCATCCAAAAGTTTGCTATTGGGCCAAGGCTACTCTACTGATGCCCCTAGTAAAAAGGTTTCAACACTAACATAGCAGAAGATTCTTTACTATAAGGGTATGTTCACACAGCGTAATTTTGGCACGCACAATCGTATTGTATGCGTGGGGAGATAAGTGACATGTCAATTATTCACGGTAAATATGCACTGCGAGTAATGAATGTCAATGCGGCTGGTGGGCTGCTGGCCCCCCCCGCTCCGCGGGGGTACACGCTTGTGAGTGCGAGCTCCCGACAGCCCCGCTGTTCTGTGGCGCATACGGTACGCGCCACAGTACATCGTGTGTACATACCCGAAGAGTGGTAAGGCTATAACCCTATCTGCCACAGGAGCTTGTTATGGCTAATTTATTGAATGAAAGACGCAGAGCAGGGGACGCAGGCCTAATAGAGAGGTGGCCGGATGGGGTTTAAGCGAAGGTAGAGGCCTAGCTGGGGTTATCGGTAGAGTTAATGCATGAAAAAGGAGTAAGGTAGACCCAATGGAAGTATCCGGAGGGAGGGAGAGTTTAGCTGGCATAGACGGGAGTGGAATGAGGACACCTTTTTAGCAGAATGCACAGGGGGGAGGCACATTTGTTGGCACTAGTGCAGGTCAAGCCCCACCAGCCCACCTTCTATTTTGGTTTAATGATGGTACCATTGCATTTCCTTTCCAGATTCTACAGGGAATTGGCTGTATCTTGTGAAAGCAGGAAAGAGGCATTGGAGGCATTAGCGGTGCGGTACAAGGCACTACTAAAATTTAGTATGGGCTCTTAAGGACACAGCTGAGTTGGGCTGAGGGAGGTGCATGTAGACATGTAATAGATTACTTTAAACGAGGTAGGTAAAGGTAAAGCTTCCCTAGGTTACAGACCACCTCTCTCTGCTCTAGAGCCCTGGCCACAATGATAATATCACTCCCCACTGTGTCTTATCAACAGCAAAGGAGCTTGTTTATGTTTCTTACAAACAAACTTTATCCCTTTATAGCTCTGTAGCCATGTGCTCTACTGTTAAAACCCCTCCATCGCCAATGTGTCTCTAACAGGCTCAGCTAGGAATAGAAGAGCTGAAATATCAAGCACTGCTGTAGAACCACCCACAGCCTGAACAGGAAGTGGAAGACTGAAGCTGATTGTGAAGAGCAGGTCTGTGAAACAGCATGGGGAGAAAGCCACTTTAGTCTTTAAGACTTATTAAACCTTGTTGGTATCCAGGTGTGTTTTTTATGCCTGTAGTCTGTGGTCCCACCATATGTATTTTTCTACAAAAACAACAGAGAACAGATTTGAGAAGATACATTTTTTTAGTTAAATAAAATATATAAAGAAAAATCCAACTACAAGTACAGCTGTATAGAGAAGTCATGTCTAAATCATATCTATATCTAAAACTGTCTGAATGGGATGAGTGTAAAGGAGTCAAGGGCTACTTTTCAGACCTCTTCAATATATCTGTTTTTTGTAGGAATATCAATGGGAAAAAAAACGATAATAACATAAACTAAAATGAGTCTTTACTGCACATATCTTTAAACCATATGAATTACACGTCATTCATTTTATGTACCAGTTGTGTTACTGTCCTTTATTGGTTCATAAAGGGAATTTATCGCCATATTTTTATTACTAATTAAAACAGGACACCTATACATTTTCTTTTCTTCTTAGTTGTTTTTATTTTCAGACTGTAGATTTTTTAATTACGTTGTCTGTATATGATTATGGGGGAAGCCATCTTACCTGCACTGCTTTAACAGCATTTAGAGAGATGCTTTACAGCAACTTCATGCACATAGGAGCCTTAAAGGGGTTTTGCCACGTAGTAAAATTTATGTGGGAAGTTTGTAAATTTAAAAAATAAACATTTTCACCATTCATCATTATTACAAATTCTGCACTGTTTTTGTTTTAGCTGTCATTTATGATCCATTGTTTACAGCTCATCTCAAGGGGATCGGGCCAGGGCTGAGAGCTTCTCAGTCCCGATCGCATGCTCAGATATCACCTCTCCTCTCAGGTGTACGAGGGGGACATGTTGAAAAATGCTTGGGGCTAAAACTTTTTTGTTACCCCTAGCAACAATCAAGCTTCCCCCTTTTATTTCATATAGTGCTCTGAAAAATGAAAGGGGAACCCCGATTGGTTGCTATGGGGAAAGGGAAAAATCTTAGACCAAGGGCAGTTTTCAGACATGCCCCCTGAGTTTTTCAAACCCGGGTGCTGTCATTCTACTCCTGTCCTTTGGACTAGTTAGTAAAAAGTCAAACATTTGAAAATAAAAGAAAAAGGAACCTCAATGCGGTTGTGCATTGCTAAAGAGGAAAAAATAATCCACAGGTTAAGTTTCTGCAGGGATTTGAATGAACCAAGGACCCTTTTGCTGTAAAGCAAAAATTTTACCTCTTAGCTACAGTGTAGCTACTTACAATTTATACATAAAAAAGACCTTTCTTTCACTAGAGAGAGGAAAGGCCTGGTGATGTCATCCTGCAGGGTCACACAATATGCAATTCAAACAAATCACATACGCCCCCTTCTGAGCACACAGAGCTGAAGAGCTGGATGCAGGAGCTATGAAATTAGATTCGATTTAAGACTGACTCAGTCCCATTGATTTCTATAGGAGAGTTTTCTAGGCATGATCTGTGACCTTTGAAGAAGTCAGTGTGCAGGAAGGAGGAGAGGGAGAGCTGTGACAATTTCCTATTATGAATTGGTGTCACCTTTCAGGGTAATCTGCCTGTGCTGATAATGAGGAGACTGCTAAAAAAAGTTTTCTCTACAGAACAGGAAGTGTCAGACTATTATAAGGCCTAGTGGCCAAAGTGAAAACTACAAGATTTCAGGATTTTCAAAAATATTAATATTTAAAAGTTATGTTATCTTCATTGAAATTGATATTTAATGGGAATGCTATATCTCTAAGGATGACTATTTGTTTTGGAAGTAATGTATTGACTCTTGATTGCATCCAGTTTTCTCTTGAATTTAAACCTTCCTTTACAGGCATATGTAGGAAGATTATAAAGGCGACATGGATGAAACTGGCACTCGCCAGTTTTCCCTCTGTTTTTAATAGTGTAGTACAGGCTCGGACTGGGCCGCCGGGGGACCGGGGAATCCCCCGGTGGGCCCCCCCGAGCCGCTGGGGGGCCCCCGGAGGGCAGTGCCGCCGCTCCCGGGGCCCCTCCGGCATCCGGTCCCTGAGCACCCCGGGCGAGTCCCCAAGCGCCCCGAGGGCCATCCCCGGGGGTTGGGGACTGATGTCCCCGACTCCCGGGGCTGCGCGGTGTGTCAGCAGAGCACAACGCAATAGCGCTGCGCTCCGCTGATCTGCCTGGCAGGCTGAAGGCGCCGGCCCCACTGCTGACGTAGGCGGCGCGGTGACGTCACTTCACCGCGCCGCTATGCAGGGCGCCAGTACGGAGCCGGCGGGGGGGCTCGGAGCGGCCGGGACTGCCAGGAGCGGGAGCGGGAGTCAGGTAAGTGGCTGGTTTTTTTTTTTTGTTTTGTTTTTTTAACTCGGGGGTCCCTGGCTACAAGGGGGGCTCTGCTCGGGGGTCCCTGTACAGGGGGGGCCTGTTTAAGGGGGGGCCGGCTACAGGGGGGGCCCGGCTCAAGGGGGGGGCTTGATACAGGGGGTCCCTGCCAAAAAGGGGGGGGCCCTGCTCAGGGGGGTCCCTGGGAAAAAGGGGGGGCCTGACTAAGGGGGGTCCCCCTGGGTACAAAAGGGGGGGGCTCTGACTAAGGGGGGCCCTTTGGGTACAAGGGGGTCCCGACACAGGGGGTCCCGGGGACAAGGGGGGGCCCTGGTACAGGGGGGGGGCTCTGGGGCTACAGGGGACCCTGGCTCAAGGGGGCCCTGGGTACAAGGGGGTCCCCCGATCAGGGGGGCCGGCACAAGGGGGTCCCTGGTACAAGGGGGTCCCTGACTAAGGGGGTCCTGGGGTACAAGGGGGTCCCCGACTACAGGGGGCCCTGGTAAAGGGGGGGGCCGGGGGCCCTGGTACAAGGGGGGGCCCGATCGGGGGGCCCTTTGGTACAAGGGGGTCCCTGATACAGGGGGGCCCTGGCTACAAGGGGGGCCCTGGCTAAAGGAGGGCCCCGGATACAAGGGGGTCCCCGACTACAGGGGGTCCTGGTTCAAGGGGGGGCCCCGGCTACAAGGGGTCCCCGGCTACAAGGGGGGCTCTGACGCAGGGGGTCCTGGCTACAAGGGGGGGCCCCCCTCAGGGGGGCCCCGCTAAAGGGGGCCTGGTACAAGGGGGGGCCTGGTACAAGGGGGGGGGCCCCGGCTCAAGGGGGGGGGGGTTGATAAAGGGGGTTTCCCCGGCTACAAGGGGGGCCTGCTACAGGGGGTCCCTGATACAGGGGGGTCCCGGGTACAAAGGGGTCCTGGTACAAGGGGGGGGCCCGCTTACAAGGGGGGGCCTGCTACAAGGGGTCCCGGTACAAGGGGGGGCCCCGATAAGGGGGTCCTGCTAAAGGG